>RQTK01000074.1:148166-186143 GCA_003991915.1 Elysia chlorotica
ACCACCCACGCCCCACTGACCGTTGTCCGGCGACCCCAGGTACGAGAACGAGAACGAGTCTTTCGAGCACAGTCTGGCGTACCACGCGATGGTCACCGTGGACAAAGTCCTCTACGTCATCGGCGGCTACACGACGGTCAAGTACCTCAACTCGGCCAAGAAGTTCGAGCCCCTCACCAAGACCTGGTCCGAGGCAAGTAGGAACACTAGTTGTAGAAGGTTTAACGTCCAACATCAGCACTATAAAGGCTACATTTTGCACATGCCCCAAGTTGAGTTGAGTTGAGTTGGGTTTTTTAACGTCCAACATCAGCACTATAAAGGCTACATTTTGCGCATGCCCCAAGTTGAGTTAAGTTGAGCTGGGTTTTTTAACGTCCAACATCAGCACTATATAGGCTATACTGTGGACGGGCCCCAAGACGGACGTCTGACAATTTTATTTGCTGCTAACACGAGACAGGGCGGGATACCATGCCTCCTGTCTCAGCCGGTCACATTAAACTGACACCGACCCTACCAGTAGGGGGCGAAACGCCAGGGCTCGAACCACGAACCTCATGCATCGGAAACCAGTGTTCTGCCCCAGGCCTACCGCGTCCACTGTACGAACACTAAGTGTTGTATTAAGACACTTGCGTATATACAAGAAAACAATTGTGTCGATGTATGCTTCAATTACCCTTTGCATTGCAAACGCCTCGAACTCTGAAATTAAAAAAAACAACAAGAAACCCCAATAAAAATAAAGAAAAAATAGATCATTTGGGGCTAATCCTAGCCCTTCCTAATCCCCTTACCTCACACCCAGCAGGCAATGCAAGGTGAATAACTTGTCTCTCTTCCTCTGACCGTGTCCCCAGATCGCCCCCATGCACAGCAGCCGGTGCTACGTGTGTGCCGCAGAGCTGGGCGGCGCCATCTACGCGTGCGGCGGCTTCGACGGCACGAACAGGCACAGCTCCGTGGAGCGCTACTGCCCGGCGCGCAACCAGTGGCAGATGGTTGCAGACATGACCAGCATCCGCAGCGACGCCGGGGCCTGTGGGGTGGACGGTACGGGATTTCCAGCTCATTCCATCGGGGGTGGTGGTGGAGGGTGGTGGAGGGTCTGTAGGGGAAAGCGCAGTGCAAGTTTGCAGCTATAGATTTACAGCATTACGATAGGCCTGTATTCCAACTTTGTTTACGGCACGTCAGAACGGTAACGGCTATATTGTAGGTAAGCCTTCCAATGGAAACCATAAGTCAAACGCAAAGTCGACCGCTTGAAGCAAACTTGGCGGCAGAAATTAAAGCCTACGGTGTTAGATGGGCAGAGCTGAACAGTACCAGCTAATACTGAGTTCCGTAGAGGGGAGTTGCTGAGGCGCTATGTTCCACAAGAATCAAGAGGCTTTGTTGTTGTTGAGTTGGTTTAACGTCCAACATCAGCACTATAAGGCTATATTGTGGACGGGCCCCAAGACTTACGTCTGACAATTTTACGTGCTGCCACACACGAGCCAGGGCGGGGATACCATGACTCCTGTCTCAGCCGGTCACATTAAACTGACACTGACCAAACCAGTAGGGAACGCAATCGTCAGGGCTCGAACTCAGACCTTTTGCGTCGGAAGCCGATGTTTTACCCCAGGGCAAACCTAAAAACAACTATGATAGAATTATGGGTGCAATGGGTAAGGCCATGGAGGATCTAGATGATGTTAGTTGAGTAGGAACGATGTATAGAGAATCGGGTGAAAAACTTAAAAGAAGACGTTTCAACGCTGCTTTTGGTAAAGGGAAGGGAGATTATGTTGATACCTAAATCAAAAGAAAAAGGAGTTAAGCTTGCGTAATACTATATTGTTATGTGCGTATGTTAATGCACAGATGACACAATTCCCGATTCTCTTCAGGAAAGCTGTACGTTGCCGGCGGATTCAGCGGCACCGAGTGCCTCAACACAGCAGAAAGCTTTGACCCCTCCAGCAACCAATGGACTCTCCTCACTCCGATGACGTGTCAGCGCAGTGGGGTCACGGTCGTGGCCTTCAAGCATGCCGTGTATGCCATCGGCGGATTCAACGGCTCTGTGCGGCTCGATGAAGGTTAGCGGGGCTTGGTTAATTTTAGAGTCACAGATTGCTATCAATAGAAATATGTGACTAGAGTTAATCTAATGTTCTTGACAAAGCGTTGGGGAACCAAGAGTTAGGATCCTGAGTGAACTAGGCAAACGGCATTTGTGAGGTAGGCTGCCACTTTCCTCTCCATGCTTTACTTTCGCCGTGAGTCTCAACTAGCCATTTCGTACTGGATGACACAGTGGGCCTATAAAAAAATGTGCATCCACCGTGCATCAAAAGCTGCATATTCAAAACAACCCACATAATGCGCACACAGTATCTATCCCCTGTTACATAGATAAGGAATACGAGGGGTGTCCCCCCAAAAAATGAAAAGAAAAAAAAAAAGACCAACACAGAAGACGTCGTATTATACCAAATTTTATTCGGACCAGACTCCACTCACAAGATGCGCCAATTCCTTAGTTGCTTTTCAATATGTTATACATTTTCCATGGCAATCGGTATATTTCCGACAAAGCGATAGAAAAAAACTATAATATTGCATTGGTAGAAGTTGACATCTAGTGTTGTAAACCAACTTTATTTTTCAACCAGGTCGCCTCATAGTTTGATTTATTTTATTTGTTAAGAATAAAAAATAAAAAATTTTCATTTAAAATAATTATTTCGCATTAGTTTGGGGACAAGCCTCATGACATAGCTGGTTTAGCCGAGATTGATGTATATAGATCCATAAAAACAGGATGCAATACATAAATCAACTTTGCCTCAAATCTCTGTTACCGTGACATCGTGAGGTCGAACCTCCTTTGAAATGGTCTTCATCCGGAGATATAGAATCAAATTCAATACCAGCTCTGCGATCTTTATAATAAGAGAACAATACAGTAAATTATTCTCTAGATCAACTCTTTTCTTTCTGTATCATGATTCCTATTTTAATCCCGCCGTTGTGTCGATCTGTGTGTGTCTGTATCGCACAGTGATTTATTACTTTAACCAATATTTAATAATGTATTGTGTACATATTTTCCCGCTCTTGTGTCTATCTGTGTTTCTGTGTCGCCAAGTGAAAGCTATTACTTTGACCAATATTTAATACAGTTATTATGTAAACATTTTCCCGCTCTTGTGTCTATCTGTGTGTCTGTGTCGTCAAGTGAAAGCTATTACTTTAACCAATATTTAATAATATAATGTGTACATACTTTCCCGTTGTTGTGTGTATCTGTGTGTCTGTGTCGTCAAGTGAAAGCTATTACTTTAACCAGTATTTAAAAAAATATTGTGTAAACATTTTCCCGCTGTTGTGTCTATCTGTGTGTCTGTATTGCCCAGTGGAGAAATACTACCCAGACCGAGGCGCCTGGTTTCCCGTCAAGGAGATGCAAAAAGGTCGGAGCAACTGTGTGTCTGTATTGCCCAGTGGAGAAATACTACCCAGACCGAGGCGCCTGGTTTCCCGTCAAGGAGATGCAGAAAGGTCGAAGCAACTTCGCCGCCGCTGTTATAGAGGACCGCATCTTTGTGGTCGGCGGGTACGACGGTAAGCATAGAACGTTATCTTTGGTCGGGGGTCGGAGAAAGCGAAGCTCCCTCTTAGTTTAACGTCTCCTAAGTCTCAAGAAGGTTATTCTAAGATCCAGTAGAACAGGCCTTTTCTATAGCTCAAATAGCCCAAATTCTCATCCTGCTTTGAGCCCGGTGTGTCAGGAGCTGTGGCTGGGTTGTTTGGTCGGAGAAAGCCGAGCTCCCCCAGTTTAACATCTACAGGACTCACGAGGAGGGACCTATGAGGCGACGGGCCGCACGATTTATAAGGTCTGACAATTATTATTAGCAGAAAGGTCGAAGCAACTTCGCCGCCGCTGTTATAGAGGACCGCATCTTTGTGGTCGGCGGGTACGACGGTAAGCATAGAACGTTATCTTTGGTCGGGGGTCGGAGAAAGCGTAGCTATCTCGTAGTTTAACGTCTCATAAGTCTCAAGAAGGTTATTTTAAGATCCGATTGAACATAACTTATATAGCCCAAATTTCTTATCCTGCTTTGAGCCCGGTGTGTCAGGAGCTGCTGCTGGGTTGTTTGGTCGGAGAAAACCGAGTTTAACATCTCCGGGACTCACAAGGAGGGGCCTATGAGGCGATGATACAATTATTGTTTTTCAGTATAATGCGACTTACTGAGACAGAATTCTTGAAGCCGTAAGTACTACGTCGCGGTAGCTAGCGACTCGTCATTAGACTTATTATTCGTATGTTCTTACGACGAGTTATAAGCTACGACGAAGTTGCACTTGCAGTCCTTGGCTGGTATCACGCTGTCCCTGTGGCCGCATGTACAATTGTCACACTGTAACTCTTTGGGTCCGTCCGTGGTCCGTCTTGGGGCCCGTCCACAATATAGCCTATATAGTGCTGCTGTTGGGCGTTAAACCAACCCCAACCCCCGTCCGTGGTGAAGACTAGTTGCCTGAGAATAGACATTAAAGTCAATAGTAAACACACCGGTGCAGCAGGCTTAGGCCCCGAACTATGGGTAGAAAATACATTATCTCCCCCCCCTTTCACCCCCAACCTCCCCCAGGTTCAGGCACGACTGGTCACGTGGAGTTCTACGAGAGCGACAAGGACGAGTGGACTGAGGCGGACAACCTGCGCGTGGGCCGGAGCGCCGCCAGCGCGTGCACGGTCAGGGGCCTGCACAACATCCGCGAGTTCACGTTCTACGGCAAGGAGGCGCCGCTCGTGGCGCACTCGGGGGCGCTGGACTGGCAGGTCTGTACACTCTGCACCTGATGCAGGCTTTGGTTAGAGAAAGCAAAACTCTCTCCAGATTTAAAGTGTCCTAGAGCTCAAGAAAGATCCTGTACAGCGAGTGGGATTTATGGGACTTGTCGTTCTCGTTATAGTATATACTGACACCTACTAGATGAAAAAGAACGTGTTCGCCAGGGCGAAGGCTCGAACCAAAGACCTCCTGCGACAAAAGCCGATGTTCATAGCTGATACCGATAGGCTTTTCCATTTTTATGGCGTTGAGGGGTGGGGTGTCTGCGGATTGCCTGCACACGCCTGGAAAAGGCTAAATTGTCTTGTTGCAAAGGATTGTACACAGGTTGGGTAGTATTTTGCCAACCACACAGAGTGTGTGTTTTAAGTGGGTTGAACGTCTCATTGGCTACGCGTGCTGTATGCAATTGCAATATGTGGTTCTGGTAGATCGCTACTTCATAAGCTAATGCTTTACAATTTGCCATAGTTAGGCTTTAATTATTCATAACGTTTTTAGTTTGCACAGCAACAACACTAACTTTGCATTCTAGTTAAGTAATACAACTTACTTGATTCTATTGTATTTTGTTATGACCTTGCCTTCTATTTATTTACCGCCTTGGATGTGATGACGTTTTATTTACTGTTGATTCCCCAGAGCTCCTTGATGTGCAGCCCACACACTACTCGCAGCTGGACAGTCCACACCCGGTCGCGGAGCAAGCGGTCATCTTAGCACGGACACACTGACACACTGACAGGCACACGCACAAGAGAGAGAGGAGGGAGGCTGGCGCTGCGAGGAGGCTCTCTGCGTCATGTCACGTGATGCTCGAGGACAAATATGGCGGATCTACAGGCGTCACGTGGTTGCAGAGGGCCAACATGGCGGCACCAGCCGGTCTCCTCACAGGGAGCAGGAGAACAGACACGCCCCTGCCTCATGTGACATTCCTCTCTTTCCCGTGGGTCACGCAAACGTCCTAGCTGGAGAGCTACTGCAAGATTTCGATAGGAACCAAGATAATGGATGGCATCATCCTTTCTGATCTGGAACTCCTTTGAAACAAAAGCCGATTGACTATTGGCTTCGTCAGAACTATTCTTAGACGTCGGTGAAGATTTTATTTTCACTACGGTGTGGGCTTTCGTCATGAGTCTAATTAGCGCAAAGTCTTTATTGCCTGGCTAGACCGATCAAGGCAGACTGTTGAAGAAGATGCTGGCATTGTGCTAGGCTGTGGCGCCCCAGAGCGACTTATGCATGACTTCTCGTTTCGGCGTTAACGAGTGATTTTACTCAGTTCCGGAACCAGAACTTTGGCAGTCTTTACTAGCTCTGTGAACTAGGTTGTCCAAATATGCTGGTCTTACTTGCCTCCTGACAATTGAATGGGGGTATTCTGAAGATGTAAGTCGTCACTGGCTAAACACAATGCCAGCATCGTCTTCCCTGACCAAAGCAGCCAACGGTTCTTCTTGATACAATCTTTGTCGTTGCTGGATGATCCAGTGATACAGTGCAATGCTACCGTGGTGTTTCTTTGAACTTGTGTCCATATAAATGGGCGATTCTACTGATGAAGCAAAAACAGTGATACAGAACAATAAATCTACCAACGTCTTTCTTTGACTAATATAATAGAAATGGACAATTGTACAGAATGTTTGGCTGATTGAGATGCAGCATTGACGGCAAAGGCTGCCATTGGCGTGGATTTGACATGAATTTGCTCCGCCTGCCGTAGACCGCGTTCACAGCTATGTCGCCGCAAATCGCAGCAGGTCCCGAGCTGGGCTCAAAGTGTCGCATAGCTGTCAAACCAACCTCGTGCCTGGCTCAACTGCCTCCTTTGCACGGGGTTCCAATATGCGAGGGACTAAAAACTTGCAGTGGACGCGTCGTCTAATACTCGCTCGGGCTTCGTTGAGAATGTCAAGAGAAGGATAAACGACGGCGACGGCATCGGATGGCCAGGCGAATTTTAGGTGTTAATGCGGTCTTACTGTGTGGACATAGAAAGAAAGATAAGAAAGGACAGAGCGAGTGAGAAGAAAATGATGAGTACATGAATGTATAAAAAGAAACGGTGAGATAGAGAGAGAGAGAGAGAGAGAGAGAGAGAGAGAGAGAGAGAGAGAGAGAGAGAGAGAGACAGACAGACAGACAGACAGAGGGGGAGAGAGAGGGATAGGGAGGGAAAGGGGAAAAGAGTATATTGTTTTACAAAAAGGTTTGGTATACATAAAATTAACTTTCACTTATGATCAAAATCCATCGTTATATTTTGTGTTTCTTTAATTGGGAATTTAGTTAAGTTGTCCGTCCCTGTGTTCAAGGGAAATAATTTGAAAAAAAATAATTTTCTAAGTTTAAAAATTGCACCTCAAATTAAAAAAAACAACAGCAAAGCGTTATCACTTTATGATGAGCCTGATGGAGTATATTAAAGGTGAGGGAAGCCAAAGTAGATAGATTTACGGGTTTCTCCCCTTCGAATATACCTTTTCTAACCTGAATGATAAAAAGAAAACCCAATAAACGTGGATTTAGATGTAAATTATTCTTTCAACCAATAACAACATCACACATAGGAGTGAATAATAATTATTTCATAGCCAAGAAAAAAAGATACCCCTTCTCTCCTCCAAAAAAATCTACAATAACAAAAAAACAAAAAACAGAACAAAAACAAAAATATAGAGAAAAAACGAAACAAAGTAGAACAGTAGAAACGAACAAAAACGACATTTATTTTTTGATTTTCATTTATGAATAAAATAATATGGATATAGATTGCTATGAGTACAGAAAAGGGAGACCGTAACACATCATTGTGTGTTTCGAGATATCCAGATTAACGCCTGTGGTCGGCTGGTCCTACACAAACATTTATCGAACCAAGGGGTCCCTGCTTTCAAATTATAATTAAACATACATCATGTCATAAATCCTGTATATACAAATAACAATGAAAACAAAGTCAGTGGTTTTGATTTGATGCACATTGCTTTTATTCAGCAAATAAGTATATCAAGGATAAGAATCTCCAAAAGTTTGCACAGAATCCAGTAGAATAAGAAATAAATAAAGTATGGTAATCAGAAGTCACTTGGCTCGCGGACCGCACAATAATTGGATAATAATCAATCAATAGTACATTAAAAATCTTAACAAAGCAAAGTCGAGGCACTAGAGCAAACAAATTGGAAACCAAACAAACATCATCATCAAAATAAAAAAATTGTCAACTTGTCCGCAGTCATACAGCCCGAGTATGACAAGGATCAAGGCGCCCAGACGACATACAGAGATCTCAATATATACACACCAGTTGGAAGCTTCAATGGAAGACAACAATAATATTAGAGACAATACTGAAATGGAACCATTCCTCATTATTTTATTAAAACAAAAAAAAGAAAAAAAGAAAACAAGACAAAAAAGGTTACACATTGTTGCAATGTACGCTGCAGTTTAACACAGTTTGCATACCTGTTACAAAATTTAAAGCAGTTCACTGATGGATCTATGAAAAAGATCTGTAAATTTTTACCATGATAACGTTTTACAAAAACAACACATACACACGAGCATAAAATTAATTACAGATGATTTTGGCTATAAATAACAAGACACAAATGTAAGAGCTAATGCTGTAAACGCTGGCTATGATTTATTGTTAAGTTCCTCTGTCCCTTTATCCAAAGGAAATAACCGAAATTTAGCGTTAAAATTGGTCTGCCACAAACATTTACTCATAGAAATCTCATTTAAAAAATTGCACATCACATAACGATATAAGAACCAAATCATCAGTCCGGTCACACAACACTCCATTCTCTGTACTCCATAGTTTTCTTTAGCAGTAAATATGTCTGCCCCTTTGGCTCTCATTTATATAGTAATAGTGTGACAAAAAAGTCAAAGAAATGCTCTCATATTTCAATCTTGTAGAAACAGTAAAAGATGCAGAAGTTGTGTGTAACAGCTCTCAAATCTAAGTTTATCACATGAAGGCCTTCAGAAACAGAGCCCACAGTAGCCTCATGCCACAGTTTTCAACTTGTTCATGGTAAAGTCTCAGGACTTGAAAGTTGAATACAAACATACTTGATAAGATAGGATAGATTAAGAATGGGCAGACCACACAAAATAATTGTTACTCTACATGAAATTGAAAAGTCTTTAAAAACTTAAGTTTTAGATCGTGCTCTGCAGAGACTAGCAACAGACTTTCAGTTAAGTGATATGACTGTGGCTGTGGATTGATACGAGCCGGCGCTGACGTAGACAAGTCGATATTACTTGTTCAACAAAGCCATCATGTTATCACCATTTCTCATCAAATCCCACAATTGGTGATTTCTGACTTCTACCTAAATGTCTAGCTGTACATAATTTCTTCTCATCATATAATAACTTTAAAACTGTTGAACTCACACTGGAAGACAGGAAATCATTTTGGAGATTGAAAAAGTCAAATTATGCCACATAAAAAGCAACACCTTCCACAAGTATAGCACAAGTATGGTTATCACATTTTGCTGATCCAAAGTGGCAGCATTTCTTCCCTCCCTCCCTCCCTCCCAACACACACGCACATTCACAGGTTGGTTGACTGCTGTTTGGCGTCTCTAGGTCTCCAGTCTGCATAAAAAAGTGATCACTACACGGTTCCCTCTAGGCCCAGAGGAATTCTCGAGGTAAATAAGTTACGACTCCTAATGAACATCAAGTTGTTCAGTCAAAAGTGATCTTGACTGACAACATGGAGTATGAGGTTCAAATCTCTGGACATCACAGTGATATGAAAGAAGTAGCACTTGATCACTGTTCAGACTTAGAGTTATCTAGCCCATGGATTATAATAAATTGATTGTGTAATCTGGCTATCCGCATAACAATATTGAAATAAGCTGACTTCATACATAGTTTACAATGCAAAACTTTTGATTTATTTAGCAGTACACACAATATATAGCAGTTCAATAATATTCATATCACTATAAACATACTGATTTTTCCCCACAGTCTAAAAAATGTAAAAAAATCTGAAGAGTAATGCTGTGAAAAAATCCTGGCAAGATGGGAGTTCATAAAGCAACAGTTAACGCCTCCAGTCTGTTAAAAGTGACATCGTCTGCAGGAGAATGTCATTCATGACAGAATGAAAACAAGGCAAATACATGTACATCAATGAACCGACAACATATTTACAGATGACTAGCTACCAGTTTAGTAAGATGGAAGGGAAGTTATTTCCAATAGTGAACCAACGTGGAAAATCACACCCTCTTAAACACTTGTGCCACATGATTGCAAGACACAAGTTCTGTTTAACAGTTAGAAGTCTTGAAGATTTGCACAATGCTATTTTGCTGTAAATATGTTCAAATTTGCACACAAATTTTATGATGACTTGATTTTCCCCATTTTTTTTAGCAATGCTACTTCTGATGTTATTGATGATAAATCCTAAAGCAAAAATCCTTTCAACGTTACTTTGCAGAAACCACAATCTCTATATCATTTCTCATCATTTCAGTAATGAAATCCATCTCGCCATTTCATCAATATATGCTTTCTCATCCTTTCAGCAATAGAATATATTGTTCCATTTTTATCAATATTAGCTTTTTCATCATTTCATCAAAAAATCTATTTCGCCATTCCATCAATATTAGCTTTCTCATCATTTAATCAACAAAATCTATCTCGCCATTTCATCAATACAAGGTTTCTGATCATTTTAGAAATAAAAGCTATCAATAGAAGATTGCTTATAAATCATTTCAGCAATAAAATTTATTTTGAGATTTCAGCACGTGCCATTTCATCAATACAAGCGTTATCATCCTTTCAGCAATAAAAGCTATCCTGACATTTTATCAATATGAGCTATATCATCACTTCAACTATAACAGCTATTTTGATATTTCATCAATAAAAGCTATCATGACATTTCAGCAATAAAAGTTATCTTGACATTTCATGAATAAAAGCTATCTTGACATTTCATGAATTAAAGCTATCTTGACACTTCATGAATAAAAGCTATCTTGACATTTCAGCAATAAAAGTTATCGTCACAATTCATCAATTAAAGCTATCTTGACATTTCATGAATAAAAGCTATCTTGACACTTCATGAATAAAAGCTATCTTGACATTTCACCAATAAAAGCTATCTCGACATTTCACTAATAAAAGTTATCTTGTAAAAGTCAAATCATGCAGCTTACCCTGTATGTTTTGATTATGAAAATATTAAGTTACATTGCCTGTATATGTGCATAATTATTTAACTTAGTAGAAAAAAACAAATATATATCTAAAGCCTCAGAACAATTGAAATACATGTACCGAGTTACTTACTGCACATATATGTCATAGCTGGTTGTCCTCAACAGTTAATAGTTTATGATATCAATGTAAGCAAAAAACACACTATGGCGAGAAACTCTTGAACATTTAAATAATTATATCGACTTGAGACCATGAGAGCTGAAATACATTACTGATTACAACAATTATTTTTGCTTGGCGTGTATTTCAAATGATGAAGGTTTGAATAATAAAGTATCTACAGCTACATATAAGTGATATTGCAACCAATGTTTATGCCATATTATGGTCATATTTAATTAACTACTGATGTTTATACTATATGTTCATATTTGATGTTTTTGAGAAGCATGCTTGTACCTTGTACATACAATGAGTATTGTGTGATATTACAGGCACGATAGTCATACTACCAGGCACTTTTACACTATGAAGCCAGGCATTCTAATATCTCTAAATGGTGTATGTTATCTTGTAACTGAAGTTATATTTGATGTTTGCAGCAGGCACTCCTGGATCTATTGAGTACATCACCCACTGGCACTGAAGACATGCCCTGTAGGATGTTCACTGTGTTTTGGGCCAAAACTTATTAAGTTAATGAGAAGGTTGTAAGGCTCTTTCTAATGAAATGCTGTGTCAATAGGACAACAAAACTCTCCCCCTGACAACGGATTTATAAGCTCTGTCAGGTTGACTAATGCACTGAATGGTCTCATTTATACCTGTCTAAATGTTGCATACCATGTAGCTATACACATATCACCCACCCTTTTTCTATTTCCCCACTCTCTCCCTCCCTCACTCTTCTTTTTCTTCATCTGTGAGAACTCTCTAGCTCTTTCACTTCCTCCCTCTCCCACTCCCCTCCTCTCAAAGCCTTTCTAAACCATTCACTGGTCAGTGGAAGAGCTCTAATTTGTGTCTGCTTCTTTCTCAGGGACTCCTACTTAGCTTGTAAACTTGCATCTTTCTGACCCTGAGAGATTGACTGGGCTTGTAAATTTATGAATCTTATTGACCAATAAATCAGATGATATTGGCACAGAATTGTTGCAGCTTTAATGGCTGAACTGTTGGTCTCCAACTTTGACACTATCATGGCTCAGACTGATACTAAAACTACAAGACTGTCAGAAACACAGAAGAAACCAAGAGCTTCTCTACAGCATGTACATTTATAACAAACACAGAGAATGAATGATGCCATTTGTGTCACATTATTGCCACAAAGTTCCAGAAAGATCAAGAATAATGTACAGTCATATTTCATGGTATTACATAAACATACACAAATAAAAGGATGTCAGCATATCAATTATCACATGATTGAATGGTAAAAACGATACCAGTGCATAGATCCAGTCTTGTCATGAAGTTACAAAACATTACAAAATCTTGTCAAATTCTACAGAGAGAAAGGCCTTAGGCTATATAAAAGTCCTGACCTTATGATAATGTGCAACCATATAAATCAGCCACTAGTGTTCTGGATTTACCAGCAAGAGGTCCAAGGTTCGAATCTCAATTGGTGCCCTTGCATAGAATCCATGGAGAAAACCTTGGGGACTCACGCCATCATCATGGTCATTTGTTACGAGTCTAAAGAAAACTAGATTTAGAATGAACTGTAGCAATGACTCCATTTGAGAAACCTAGGAGAGGGAAAACTGATGAATAGTTAAGCTTTTATAAAAAATCATCATTCTTAATGGATTAAACGATACAACAGTAATGTAATACAATTTTCTCTAAAAGAGAACATACGCCAACTCCCTCTCAACTAAAAACATGATTATAACAAAATTCAGGCAAAATTTCAGTGTTTGCATGGATCAGTATTAAAAAAAACTATTAACAAGAAGATAATTTTTGTCATCACTTTAATCACATTTGCTTCCACCATCATATTAACACATTAAGTCTATGACTAAGTCAAACTTCAGAACAAGTAGAAAAAAGTTGCATCAACATTCACTCTTCATATCTATAATACATTTCTATTCAGACATACAAATCATTTCACATGTGTAGACCACACTTCTTTCATACAATCACATACACAGACAATTGCAAAAGGCAAGAAGGCAGCTGTTACTAGGAAGACACAAATATTGAGTTTCGCTTGTCATAGCTAGGAAATTCCTTTACAATACTGCTCGTTAGTTCCCTTAGTGATATGCAGAATATTGATCTCTCTGAGGACACCAACACTGTAAGTAGCTTGCCATAACTACAGTTATGACTTCAACTACTGCTTGTTAGTTCTATTAGTGATATATGCAGTGATATGCAGAAAATCCAGTTCTCTTTACACACAAAGACTAGAGATTAGGACTAAGCGAGCTATTTCTCTAACTTCAAAGAATGAAAAAATGAAAACACCAACTTTGATTGTACAGTTAAAGTCATAGGGTGAGTAGAAATCAAGATTGCATTGTGAGTTTATACAGCTCTATGTGAGACCATAGCTTGGACACTAACTAAATCCTATTAGGCAAGCCTAATTGTTTATGAATTGATGTGGATCCTGTATAAAGAGTTCTTCTTAAAGCATCAACTCAAATAAAGATTTATGCGCTAATTGATACAGAGTAGAAAAATGCAACCTAAGTTTGGTGCTGGTAAACAAATCTGAGAAAGTAACGAAAAACATAAACAAACTCTCCTGAATCATTGGGGGAGAACTATGGACATAGGTTCATGATCTTTGAAACAAATACACTAACAAGCTCTGGGCGAAATCACCGCCTGACTCTGCTGTGTCCTAAAGGGACATGATATCTCTGATGATAGGCACCACATAGGACCCAAGCACAAGTCCTAGCATAAATGAGACAGCCATATTGATTAAAAAATACATAATCTGCATAAAACCATATAGCTTTGATGTTCCAAGTGATTCTGTTTATACAGTTGAACCTTCATATCACAATACTTTGTCTAGTAGATAAGGGTACTGACTGTAGGGCTTTGCCCAAAGTGTGCAAGGTTTGAAGAGCTGAATACGAGTCTGGTAATCCCTGCTCAGTGAGCAAATCAGCTGACTTGTCAAATCTCACCGAGGCTATGAAACCATTCAAGAATAATTGCACTCATATAGGAAGAGCATTCAAAAGGTGCAAGGCTTATAATTATTACAACCATCTAGAAACACACTGTGTTCTGGTCAAAGATCCAAAGAGAACCAGGTAGGATCCAAGGCCTATTGCAGTACGCACTGCTTGGATTTCTGCCTGTGGCGGCGATGGCCCCTGGCGTGATAGGAAGCTCCCATAGTCCCTCCCATGTCGTCCACGTAGGAGATTTTGTTGGCTGAGTGGGGCGAGCGCTGGAAGTTTGGGGCGAAGTGCCTGGCATAGTCCCAGTCGTCGTCGCCAGAGCTGGAGCTGGAGCAAGTGCTGCAGTTGTCGTCAAAGTTCCCGTACATGAAGCGATCGGCCGCAGCGCTGTCCAGGACTGGCGGCACGCGGGGGGAGCCCCGAGACCTGGACGAAGTGTTTGGGGCAGACATGTGTCTGGTCATGCCGGGACCCGTCGCAGAGTTTGTCACCGGCTGGACCAGGCTCGAGGTGCTGTGCTGCTTCAGGCCATGCTTCTGGTGGTGGTGATGATGATGTTGCGAGTGATGGTTGTGGTGCTGATTGTGGTGGCTGTGGTGGTTAGAGTTCACGCCCAAGTTTCCAGGGTTTCCCTCGAAGCTCTGGCTCCTGGTGCAGCCGGGAGGACGTGAGGTGGGAGCGCGGGGTGTTCCAGCCTGACTGCTGGGAGGGCGCGAGATCGGGTTCATCTTGGTAGAGTCAGGTAGAGGCAGGGCGTTCGCATTAGGGCGTGAGTGGCTTGGCGTGGTTGGAGGCCTTGCTGAGCAGTTGGTTCGAACCCCAGAGCCTACCAGCTCCGGGTGAGATCGGCTAGCAGGGGAGGTAAGGGCCTGGGGTGCCACCTGCCGATAGAGGGGGTAGCCATTGTTATGCAGGACAGGCGAGGCAGAGTTACTCAAGGGCATGTTGGGGGCTGGGGGCAGAACGCTGTAGTGGTGAGCCTCCACAAATGTGCCTGGCTGCTGGTAGTAAGGCTGCTGCTGCTGCTGTTGTTGTTGGTGATATTGATGATGCTGGTGCTGAAGATGCCCACCACCACCATGGTGGAGCATCATGATTGCTGCAGGAGACATGAGTGAGTTTGGGTCATCCCCCGAGGGGTAGTGGTGGCCGGGATGGTGGGGCACGCTCACCGAGGCGTAGTGCACGCTGCTCATGTTCCGCTCCGAGCCCGACTGACTGCCCGCCGCTGCTCCAGGGTCACTTCCTGAGGTCATAAGGTCACTGCGACACTCCGAGGTCGGGGAAGTGAGGTCCTTAGCCGTCCCGTCCTGGCTGCTGGGGCTTAGGTCCGGCATGGAGAACTGGGACAGGCGGTTCCGACACTTGGCCTCCTGTAGCGCAGGCAGAGCCTCTACCAGGCCGGCCACATTAAGGGCGTAGTGGGCCTCACTCTCAGCCTCATCGTCTGTGCCCTCCCCCTCGTCCACCTCGCGGATGATGTTCTCATCAGCATGCACCTCAAACATCCCGGGGGCGTAGACCTCGCTGTTGCTGGACGTGGCGTAGCCCTGGTCCCTGTCTGACGACGGCTGGCTGCCGTGCGTGGTGTGGTTGTCTCCACTTCCTCCGCCACCACCAGGGGGCAGGGTGTACTGCTGCCGCAGAACTTCCTGTATGCCCGCCCTGCCCTCAGTGGCCGAATGTTCATCATCGCAGCCTTGCAGCACGTGACTCACAGGGGAGCTAACCCTGGGCGGGGCCTGCATGCTCACCAGATAGTCCTCGGGCCGGCGCGGGGTCTGAGTTGTCATGGAGCCCCCGGCCCGACTGCAGGCGGCCGAGCAGAAGATGAGTCCGTGCTTGGGCAGGAACGGGCGGCCCAGGAGCGACGTCTGGCAGGTGTGGCACCGGAAGCAGGCGGGGTGGGCGTGCCAGTGCTGGCCCTCGTGGGACATCTGGCCCTGGTCCACGCCGATGCTCTCCCCGCACGTGTCGCAGAACTCGGAGTAGAGCCGCTGGAAGCAGGCGCAGCAATATGGCCGCCCCTCGCGCATGATGTAGCGCTGGCCCCCCAGCTGGCGGTCGCACTCCAGGCAGCAGAAGTGCTTCATGTGCCACGAGCTGCCCTCCGCCTCCGTGCACTCGTCCGCAAAGATAATCTGGGAGGGAGGACAGCACATGAGTAAGGAATGCAGTCATATATTTCAAGTATGCCCAAAAGTATGCTTATCTTCTCATCATTTTACAACTTTGTTGACATTACAACACATTCACATCAATCACCTCTTCGCATCATAATGTAATGAGTTTGAGTAACGACCAAAGTGCATATTTATAAAAGTGATTTGAAACACAAACCAAACCCCAAACGGTGACAATATGCTCTAGGGGATAGTTAGGATTCGACACCGGTGCAGATTATCGTACCCATCGTCTTGGTTTTCGCTATGAGCTCCGATGTGGCAAGGCTTCCAGTATTTCTAGCAACAAACTGAGATTGAGCAGCTCGGCCTTGTGGGGGTGGAAGAGCTCCACCAGCTTAAAACTATGGCCATTAGTATGCGTATATCTTCTCAATCGTTTAGAATTTAAAAAAAAAACAACCCATTTTGAATAAGGCATCATTTTTCAACTTCATTGACATTAAAATACAGTTCGAGCACCTCTTTCGATTGCAATGAAGATATTTTGAAAACATGATTTCGCAAAATACCTACATAGTAGCTACCAAAGCGTATTTTTACAACAACACAAGCAAAAATCCAAATCATGAGTGTACACCCGTGACAATTAGCCAGTCTGCATGGATCTTGCTAGTACTACACCTCCGTATTTCTCGCAGCTGGTTCAACATAGTATTTCTGGCAGCTAGTATTAAAACAGTATCTCTCGTAGCTAGAACTACAACTGCAGCTTGCCCAACACCAATATTTCTCGCAGCTAGTATTAAAACAGTACCTCCCGCAGCTAGTACCACTACTACAGCAGTCAGTGTAAGAGGACCTACCTCATCACAGGCGGCGCAGCGCGGCTTGAGCAGCTCGGCATGGTGCCGGCCGCAGTAGAGGCGGCCGCAGTGGTGGAAGTAGATGAGGTCCACCAGGAGCTCGCGGCAAATCGATTTGGACATGTTACATGTATTTTACATATATAATTATAATAAAATAAAAAATGTTTTGAATTAAAAAAAAAAACATTTTGAATTAGGCTTCATTTTTCAACTTTATTCAGATTCCATTACAATGGAGAGTTTGAAAACATGATCTAGAAAAAATACCTACAGAGTAACTACCAAAGCGTATTTTTGTAACAACCCAAATGAGTGTACAACCGTGACAATATGCCACTCTGCATGGATCCTGCTAGTACTACACCCGTATTTCTTGCAGCTGCTTCAACACCAGTATTTTTCGCAGCTAGTACTACAACTGCAGCTGGTCTAACACCAGTATTTATCGCAGCTAGTCTAACACCAGTACCTACCGCAGCTAGTATTACAGCAGTCAGTGTAACAGGACCTACCTCATCACAGGCTGCGCAGCGCGGCTTGAGCAGCTCGGCGTGGTGCCGGCCGCAGTAGAGGCGGCCGCAGTGGTGGAAGTAGATGAGGTCCACCAGGAGCTCGCGGCACGTGTCGCAGCGGAAGCAGGCCGGGTGCCAGCACGGCTCGGGGCTCTCCACCCCGCCCTCCACGCGGCTCGCGTAGACCGCCACGTCGCCGGGGGACACCTCGTGCCCGCACTGTGGACAGGGAGAGAAAGTGAGGTGAGCTTAAATTGGGTTGATATGAGTTGGGTTGAGTTGAGTTAAGTTGAGTTTGGTTGTGTTGGGTTGGGTTGGGTTGAGTTGTGTTGGGTTGGGTTGAGTTAAGTTGAGTTGGCTTGGGTTGGGTTGCGTTGTGTTGGGTTGGGATGGGTTGGTTTGAGTTGAGTTGGGTTGAGTTGAGTTGAGTTGGGTTGGGTTGAGTTGAGTTGGGTTGGGTTGGGTTGGGTTGGGTTGGGTTAAGTTGAGTTGGGTTGAATTGGTCGCTGAGCGTCCAACGTGGGCATGTATAGGCTATATTGTGGATGGGTCGCAAGACCTAGCCTCTGACAAATTTAAAGATGCCACCAGAGACAGTGAGGGACCTGTCTCAGCCCATCATATTGAACTGACACCGACCCAACCAGTCGGAGACGACATTGGACGTAAGTAAGGTGATGGGAATCAGAACAGAGAAAGAGAAAGTAAAAACGCTCAAAGTAACGCACCACAATGAATAAACTAATCCACAGTTTTAAAGTAGCACAGCATTACTTTGAATAAGAATTATGAAGCCCAGTCGTAGTTTCAACAGTTTTAAAATTTTATGATACTCGTGGGGAGGGTACGAAGGGGAGGGAGGGGTGTCGCATGTTAGCAATTTGGATAATTCATAGTCAAAGTAGTGAGAAAATTGGTAAACATAGCATGTAGCTGAGACAAGAGAATTATGAAGCCCAATCGTAGTTTCATCAGTTTTAAAATTTCATGATACTCGTGGGGAGGGTACGAAAGGGAGGGAGGGGTGTCGAATTTTAGCAATTTGGATAATTCATAGTCAAAGTAGTGAGAAAATTGGTAAACATAGCATGTAGCTGAGACAAGAGCGATTCAGAGTTCGAAATGATACAATCATAAAACACACGCGAAATAAGATCAAAATACAAATAAAAGAAGCAAAAAATGAATATACTATACGGGGGGAGGGGAGGGTTCTATGCCATTTGTATTCTCAACTCAAAATAAATCTATTAGTTCTGAAATGTTTAAGACAGCAACCCAACACTGAGCAATCAAATAATAATTGAGAACAGGATATCATAAAGCAGTTTTTAATGCAAAGGGAAGGCAATGCTTACAACTTCTGGAAATCACAAATTATATAAGCAGTTTGTCTCCCCTGCCCTAATCTAGCTAACGTCCAGTGGTGATAACTCTCTCTCCCTCTCTCTCTTCTCTCATCGTTCTCTACTTTAAATAGGAAGAATAAAATATATTGTATTTATAAACGCACTTCCAAGAACTATCATGTTCAGTTTTCCATTTATACAATTACAAAGGGAAAAAAAACATATAATGTTGACACAAATCAATATTACATTCAAAAGCCACAAGGAATCGTTAGAGATTCACGGGTTCAATTTCATCCACCCAAAAGGTAGAACTTGAGCATGCGTTTGAAAATGTCCATAGAAGGGGTGCCTCTCTTATGTTTTTAGGAAGGTTGTTTCATACTTTGGGCCATTAGAGAGCACAATTATTTACTGATATTAGTCCTCAGCGCCTAATAAGGTATCTGAAGGAAATTGATGTGTGTAATGAAATTTAACTGTGATAATCCTTCACATGGATGTTTTAAACCACTGTATATACCCTTAACTTTTAACCAACAATTTTTATGCTTTTACTACTCAGAGAGATAAAGAAATCGCCGTTCCTACTAGTATAATGCATTAACTGTCTTAGAACATCATGGGCACAATATAGCCGTTATCGTGCTGACGTGCCGTAAAAAACACCCATACTTTTGGACCGAGATAGTCACAAAATCGCTGACCTCTTGATTTATAAGTTTAGTTCTATTTCGTACAACAAGGATAGTTTTATTAGCAGAAGATCCTGGCTGCCTAGCAGGTACATACATCTTTAGACAATCAGATATAATATAGGTGCCATTGGGGCATTTATAGTGAATTATGCACACTTAGCACAGTATCCAATTATCCAATGTAACTGGTAAAGAATAGAGCTAATGTGCTCACTTACTTTAATCTTAATTTCTCTCCCCCCCCCTCCCCCCAAAAAAATCTCTCTCTGTCTCTCTCTCTATCTATCTATCACTTTCTCTCTCTGCCCCCTCCCTATCCCGCACAAATCTAGCGTCTGTGATGATAATCCCCCTAATGCCCTCACATTCCTAGCCAGACCATCTCTGTACACCGCTGTCCTTCTCTGGCCAGGTCGGGCGAGGTTGGCGCGGGGAGGTTGTGGAGAGAGAGAGAGAGAGAGAGAGAGAGAGAGAGAGAGAGAGAGAGAGGAGAGATATGAAGAGAGTGTGACAGTACAGTGATCCCGCCCTACTACTTTGCACTAGGCCAAGAATGTTCGCTCAATCCCGTAATATATGTGGATTCGGGGATTCACACGGACAAGGGATTAGGGCTGCAGACCGTTGCGTCACCCTACTATCACGCAACTAGCTCCCTTCTTATTGTCTCTGTCTCTGTTTCTGTGTCATTCCCTTCCTTTTTCGAAGGGTCGAAAAAAAACCCAAAAAAAACAAAAACAACTTTTTACTAATTTTATTCTCGTAATAATTGCGACGTCAAACGATCATCTTCGTTCAACATTGTGCAAGTCGGTAAACATGTGAGCAAGGTTACATTCTTTACTCAAGCCTGTAATTGGCCGTGGGGGCAGTTTGTCTACAAGTGGTGCTATATGTGTGTGTGTTGAGACGTTCTGGCCAGATACCAAGTGAGATAGGACCGGGCGCGCCGGCAAGTTATCCCTATAAACCAATTTTTCTGCGGCTCAATCAGGCGGCTTGCTTTGATCTCGCTGGCAGATCCCGCCAGGCAGAGACAGACCACAGGCAGTGGGTGTATTTATTTATACTGTACACACTGTATTGGTAAACAGAGACACGGAGAGAGGGGGAGAAAGGAGATATAAATGAAGAGAGGGTGAGAGGGATAGAGAGAGGGCTAGAGAGAGAGGAAGGGGCTGAGAGAGACATATGAGAAAAAAGAAAGGGAGATGGATAAAGACAAAAATAAAGACAGAGACAAAAGATAACAAGAGAAAGAGAGGTAAAGAAACGGATACATGAGGAAGGGTACGAAATAGACAGATAGTTAAAAAAAAGAAGACGAGAATAGAAGGTGGGAGACAGAGAGAAAGAGCGAGAGAGAGAGAGAGAGAGAGAGAGAGAGAGAGAGAGAGAGAGAGAGAGAGCCAAGGGCAATAAACATACAAATAACACCCTTGATATACCGGAAGTGGAAAAGATAAATAATGAAAAAAAAGGAAAAGTTTCAAATGTGGGATCTCAAACACACGCCCTAAGAATTCAAATGCAGATTGTTCCTACACAAAGGCTAATATTTTGCAGAGACAAAAAAATGTATATATAAAAAAAGTATGAAGCACATCAAACCGCCCAGTTATCCATAGCAAAGGAATTTTGTCGACGCAGACTACACAAAACTCTAACAAATGTTCAAAGACTAAATCCCTCTATGGACGGTAGGCATGTTGAAAATCTTAGGATTAAAACCTGATCCGGACCTTCAGATCAAACCCTTCCTCAAATCTCTAGTTCAAAAGCAAAATTAGATCTAAAGGCTAGACTATGTAAAACTTTTAACACTAGTTTATGTCAAAAACCTTTAGACTAAACCATGTCTGTAATTTTAAGACAGCTTTCTCTATAAAACTAATTTTAATCTAAAGACTAAACCATGTCTAGACCTAAATCTAAAATCTTGATTGTATCGTTAAATAGGATGGTAAGAGCGACATTTTTTCAACTTGATTTCGTAGGGTTGGATCTATTTACACTGTGTTGATCTTCAATCTATGTTACAACACTGGAAACTTTGGAGCTCCCGTCGACATATAATTATGACGTTTATTGAGTCCTGGGAGACAGATTCGTATCTCAAACCAAAGATTACTTTAAGAATCGAACCTTAACAGCTTTGAGTGTGACTGCGCAAACCGCAGGCAATTCGACGTCCCATTTTTTCTGTTCTCAAGTGTGATAAGGAAGAAAGGTGGATTTCTAAGGTGACCGTCAGGGTAGAGTGTTGGGCTGTTTGTTTATTTTTGATGTTATAAGTCAACATTCCCCCACGACTATTGTGGTGTTTAATCTATCATTTCTTTGCAGCTTTAAACTGCCCAGTTCGGGGGGTAATCCTCAGCGCCTACTAGGATACCTGAAGGACATTGGTGTATATAATAAAATTTATCTGTGATAATCCTACACATGGATCTTTTAAACTACTGTACATACCCTTCACTTTTATTAACCAAACTTTTAACGCACAGTTTTTATGTTTTTACCACCCAGAGAGATAAAGGAGTCACCGTTGCTACAAGTATAATGCATTAGGACTTAGGACATCATGGGCACAACATAGCTGTTACCGTGGTGACGTGCCGTAATACAAACTCTCTCACTCACTCACTCGGGAGGTCTAACAACCACGTTTTCGTAGCGGCGCGACAATATCACCATGCCCCTATCGAGCTTGGAGGTGTGAGAGAACCTTGTAAACATAGTACTTAAGTCTGGTTCAGCTTCGGTACCTTATGATTGGTTCAAATAGAGTTAGAAGTCCTGGTATTCCCGCTCTATCTCCGTGTGAAGGAACGTAAAAAGTGTCAGAATTTAGTCGTGAACACCACCGAGACAGCCTTGTTGCTGATCATGGACATAAAAAGGAAAAACATAAACGAAAAAACACTGGCTATGTTGACATGCCAGAAAATACTAAAATCTATTTTGGCAGCACTTAAAAAAAAAAAATTCCGGGAGGGGGAAAAAGATTCCAGTTTAAAGAAAATGGACTTGAGCAGCAGCACCAATCACGCACGCTCCAGTCAACATCCCAAAGATCCCAATCCCTGTAGACAGTGCGTGTGCCATACCTCCATTCACACACGATTTTGGCTCCTACTGTCACACAATAGCTCAACAGGTCACACAGGTGTGGGTGCCAGATAGCCAAACATCTGGGCCGTGTGACGTCCCTCTAGAGTCATGCCAGGCCGCACCGCGCAGGCAAACCTGCGTATCGGAGTCCAGGTCGCGTGTCGTGATGCCAGAGTTCAAGGTCGTGCAAGACATTGGCTACAAATCAAAGTCTAATGAAATTTGACAAAACCTGCGTTTATAAAAGATCTCTTACACAATGTGCTCTCTTGGACTTTACGAAAGAAGCCAACAAAAGAAATGAAAGAGAGAGAGAGAGAGAGAGAGAGACAGAGAGTGAGACAGAGAGAGACAGAGAGAGACAGAGACAGAGAGAGAGGGGGGGAGCAGACACATATACACATAAAGAACTAAGTCGACCACGATGAAAATAAGAATTCTATCTATGATAAACTATGGTTTTAAGTCACGCCTGAGACAAAAAAATCTCAATCAAACCAATTCTCTACCGGAGGGTATCAGGGTATCAGGGTATCAGGTTACCGCCCATGGTCAAACACGATGATGTGCTGGGAGAGTCTGACGACTATTCCCTGCCGTAGACCTACCGAGTAGCAATATTTCAACGGTCCACCATATTTTAAACCAACTGGACAATCTTTTAGGCCTATACGAAGTGTGCAAAGGCTCACCTGGTAACAGCCTGAAGGCGCGCCATCTAGAGGCAAGAGTCTGACACTGCCCCGGCCCAGCGCGTCCCGCTTCCGCTGGCTGCTGAACATGCGCAGTTCGTGGCGCTCCGGCTCCGAGAGGGCGTGGCAGTAGCGGACCTCGTTGTCATGGGGCGGCAGCTGCTGCAGGAGCTGGCGGATGCGGGTTTTCTCCCCCTGGCTGTTGAGGTAGGGCACCCGGTCCTCGGGCAGGCCGCTGAAGTACAGGTGCACCTGCGGGAGACACACACACAAACAAGGGTTAAATTCACGTATCAATCAAGTATTAAACGATACTGAGTGGTGAAGAGCATTGACGCATTCAGTGGCAGAGAATGGTGGAGTGAAGAAAGAAAAAAAAACGTGTAGTTGGAAGTTATCCAGTAGGGTGTGAAGGTCGCTTCCACTCTGAGACTGGGACGGTAACTATCAAAAGATGGATAAAGAGGATCTCATCTAGATCTGCCTTCAGCTCTACAGTTTAGTCGACCAACCGTTCTGGTAGTTTATGGTTGTACATGCATCCCAAGAAACAACATCACGCTGTAACAGTCAACTTCATGCTGCTGGTTCAGTGCCGGTGTGGTGGGACTGTAAGGAGTTTTTAATTTCCAAAATGAGCCTGGTACTTAGTCACGGTATCAGATGGACGACTGTACCGAAGGAATGGGTGGAAGAGACAAATATTGATAGTTAGAGAGGGATAGGGCAAGGATGATAGAGAGAAAAATAGATAAAAATTAGGGGGGGGGGAGAAATAGAGAGGACGTAAAAAGAAAGAGAAGAAAAAAGGACGGGAGAGAGGAAGAGGGAGTAAAGCAGAAAAAGGAGAGAGAATGCAGTACGGAAAGGTCGAAGGTGCTACAAGGTGTAGGGAAAGAGAAGAGTTTGTTGTGCTGGGTGTAAGGAATGCTGGGAGGTTTTGTATGATGTAATTGAAGGGGTCGTTTAAATATCACACCCAAGGCACGGCTCGATAGTTTTTTAGAAAAGAGGGGAAACTGTTTCGTTGTTTCCTTTTGGGTGTCTTTTACATTCTGTTGGTGTAAAACTCACACTCACGCTAAACAAATAATAATATGAGCCTGTGGGTTTGTGTGTTGCTTAGCATCCAACGTCAGCACTTTATAAGCACTCCACTCTCATAAAGGCGAATGCATAAAGGGACCAAAAGTGACCAGCCTCCACTTATTTTTTTTATTTTCGAAATCGGTACATGCAACATTGTTCCTAAGTCAAATGCTGGAGTTAGGACTGTCATACAATGTCAAGAACACTTTTCGGACACTTCCGTTTGGGCAACAAATCTAAGAGGTTGAAACATAAAGTTTAAAGCACTCAAAATAACAATTTTCCAAATAGTTTAATCTAAAGTGATATTTTGTTACAAAAAAAAAACAACAACAACGCAACCCCTTTAAAACAAATGTGGACATCATTGAGGTAATGTATTGTGATATGAATATCATTGCGATATCACGATCAGAGAATCGCTGTTTCAAGGACGATTACTATGAGTAAGAATAGTACATTATACAACTCATTACCAGTGTTGGGAAAGTGGCGTCCTCGTTAGTGGTGCCTCTGTCGTATTGGCTCAGAATGAGTACACACGTGACTTAGGTTCCAGGGCCAAAAGCAAGTTGTGTCTGACAGTAAGCAAGAAGAGTGACCCTCCTTAGAGCTGACCACGTCACGCTAATCTGACCGACGACCAGTGCTGGCCAGTGTTGGTCTGTCCAAACCGCCTGGTGTGGACATATCGACCTGATGGATCAGCCCAGAGACTATACCACTAAGAGACCTACGTGTCGTTAAACTTGGAGGAGAGACGTGATAAATCAAATGGACTGTTTTTGGTCGTTTTTTCGTGGTCGAAGAATCCAACATTCTAAAAATTCCACACACTGCAATTACTTTGAGAAAGAGACAGAGAGAGTGAAAGAGAGAGAGAGAGAGAGAGAGAGAGAGAGAGAGAGAGAGAGAGAGAGAGAGAGAGAGAGAGAAAGAGACAGAAGTGAAGGAGAGGAGAGGAGAGATATTTATGGATGAATGTAGATAGACAAGACATACACAACTCATAAGGCCGACAGAGAGATAGACAATGTATGGCTACGACCTAGATGGATAGAAATATTGGTACACAAAGTGAGCAAAATATACCCATCGTGTAAAGTTTGAGACTCAAACAAATTCCAGTGTCAAGAAACACCATTTCCTTAGGAAGGTAACAGTCTAAGCCCCATCCCTTCCTTAAAGTTTCTAGTATTCTAACCGTATTCCATGGTTGTTACAAGGCTACTGTGGAGCTCTCACAGTCACTCTAAAAGCACTGTAATGAAGTGATTAGCACACATGATAGTTTAGTATCTAACTACGTTTCAACTTCCACATCTCATGATCATCAAGTTTTTCCTTCCCTCATTCCACACCTACCCCCTCTCTCTCTCTCTCTCTGTCCTTCACACCTTTCTCCTTCGATCTCATACAGCACTCTTTTTCTCCTCTTTCCCTCTCTCTCTATTTTAAATCTCTATGTCCATCTGCATCTTTCTATATATATACATTCCCCACTCTTTTTTCCCCTCTCTCCACCTGTATTTGCGTTTCTTTCACTCTCTCCCATAATACATATGGGAAAAAAAAGGGGGGGGGATCCACATCTCTCTCTCTCTCTCTCTCTCTCTCTCTCTCTCTCTCTCTCTCTCTATCAACACCTTTCTAGATCTCATACAACAATATCTCTTTCTCTGTGCCTATCTCTTCTTTCCCTCTATTTTAAATCTCTATGTCCATCTGCATCTTTCTATATAGCCTTCCCTCTCTCCACCTGTATTTGCGTTTCTTTCACTCTCTCCCATAATAAATATTGGGGAGGGGGGATCCACAAAAACCCAGCGAAATATCCCCATCCTGATATCATTAGTATCATATCCAGGCAGTTGATCGCAAGCAGTCTGGAGAGTACCTCGGTAGCAGACCCAGGTAAACTAGATTTTAAGTTATCATTTTAGTTTTAGTTATCGACTCAAAAAGATTTCTCCACCTGTAATCGCACTCAAACCCTATTGGCCAAGGATGTTACAAAATCACGGTCGAGTTCCCAAAATTATTTCCTGGCCAACTTATCTTGAAATAATTAGCATCTAGGTCTGGTCGTTCCAGAACTTGATAGTTTAAAGTCTACTCTTCCACCTCACCTGTCCTACCGCCTCTCTCTCTCTCTCTCTCTCTCTCTCTCTCTCACACTCTCTCTACCAGAGACAGAGGCCCAGCTTGGGGTCGTTAGCATCAGTTCCCATCATCCTGAGTGAAGTGTATCTCTGTAGCAGAGCCCAGGTAACCCAACAGTTATGCTTCCCCTGGGGTTCCCCAGATTTCCCTCCCCCTTGCTCTGCAGAATCGATCTAGACCGACTGTTTACTTTCACCTGCAGACTGCGGCAAGAAATTAGCCTGGCCTCCAGAATTACACTTGGTATTTCCAAAACGTCAGGGGCTACACTAAAAAAATCTACAGCACTCTTCCACTTTCCTCTTCTCCTCTTCCTACCCACCCCCAATTTCCATCTCTCTCTCTCTCTCTCTCTCTCTCTCTCTCTCTCTCTCTCTCTCTCTCTCTCTCTCTCTCTCACTCACTCTCTCTCCCCGCATTTCAAAATCACTTCTCCAAATCTATTTTCTGCCTAGCTGCACGTATTTATATCCCCAACAACATGGCATCCCTCTATCTCATATATGACATTTCCTACATCCAACACTCTCAGATCCCTCTCTCCATCATCATCCTCTTTCTATCATAAATCTCTACGTTACAGCGCACACAATTTATTTATTTTCAATGTCTTGCGTGGCATCTCAAGCTGTGTTACGCTGCATGCCCACCGCTCCAGAGTCTCTGGCCCATTGACTCGCTGACAATGCAGAGCTACCTCTACTCGACGTATATATAGACTCTATAGTATCTTCCGTGTATGTTAGAGAGGCGTGATTAGTTTTACCAGTATTTCGGTGTTTCTCTACACTCCATCCTCTCCATTATTCCGCCGTTAGACGCTAGTGTTATTCTCCGCCAACCAGCCAACCAGCTGCAGGAACAGAAAACAAACCTTAATTCCAGCAACACAAAAAACAAACAAGAGGAACCGAAATTATTACACCGAGTTTGTTTTTCTTGGCGTGTTGTTTCTTATTGGGTAATTCGGCGAGATTAATTAGGCTTGTCGCGGCCAATGACGTCATGAGATAAGCAGGCGCCTACTTCCCGTGTATTATCGTTCTTGGGTTTATCCTGTCACACAAGTATAGACTGAGTGGGGACAACACTGCGTTTATATGGAAAATTATTATAGCTCTAAATTCTACGTTTAGCATTATAACTGTTTTCCCCCCTTATCGCATCATAAGCATACAATGTTATTGACATATGAGAGGAGAGCGATGTCTCTACCAGCAGACAGGCCGTCTAAGATTACAGACTTCACCTAAGGTCCCGTGAGGAGATACTCTCAGCATCGATGTCCAGACATTTAGGCAATCACGGTAGGAGATACTCTCAGCATCGATGTCCAGACATTTAGGCAATCATGGTCAGCAAAAGGGAAACTCTAATAATCCAGAGAAATTGTATACTTGTAGAAACATGTGGGTTTGTGGTGGGTGTGTGGTAGGGAAAGATTTGAACCGTATATCTCCTACTCGTCACTCCAGGGCACTAAACAACCCAGCTTTCTCTGTCAGCGTTCGTTTCTAATAACCCTTTTCTACTGTAAACATTTGTAATTATTTTTCAAAGCCAACACATGACTTACGGGCGTAGCAGTATTTAACGCAGTGAATTGTAACCAATCGTTCAAGTTCCGATATCAATAGCTGTGTACCCCTACCAAACCTCCATGCCCTTAAAAAAGCAAAGATGCATACACAATTTCACACATGCATACGATTGCGAAGCTCTGCACATACAAACAGTCATGGGATTCATTGGTTGAAAAGTTCTCTATTCAATACAACAATACCCTCTTGAAGTGAGAGGCCTTTAACTAGAGATTTGTATAACCCATCCATCTATCCTAGCCTTGTTTAGTGAATATTTTAACTACCAGACCTGTTCCGTGCGATGAGTCGATTCCAGCGTTTCATCATCTAAGTTGCCCCCTCAGACATCTCATCCTACCTCTTGGTACCTGTCAAAACTTGAAAACTTGAAAACGTCGTAGCTCTTTCTTCAGATCCGATTTACATTTCATCCATCACTTCCTCTACCGCTGTATCCCTCTTTCTCTCTCCCTACCTCCGTCCTCTCCAAAAGCCATATCCCCTTTTTTCTTCTTTCACACTGTAACTGTATTTATCACTCTTTCTTCTTCTTCTCTCACCCCCTCTCTCCAGGTAAGGAGGGGGGGGGGGGAGCAGTCTCCCTGGCGGACCCCGATCTGACTGAGCTACCTGGGCTGTGATCTGTAGGCCTGTGCAGCGTACCTTACTGGAGGCGTCTTACTCTCTGTGTCTAGATGAGCGCTGTCCCAGTGCCTGGCAGCTCACACTGTTATGATGCATCGAGTTAGATTCACTATGGATTATCCCTCGACCTCTCTTTGGCATCTTTTTTCTCCATATCCATCCAATTCTCCCAATCCACCTTCCTCTTTCCTTTCATCTTTTTTCTCCATATCCTTCCAATTCTCCCAATTCACCTTCCTCTTTCCTTTCATCTTTTTTCTCCATATCCTTCCAATTCTCCCAATCCACCTTCCTCTTTCCTTTCATCTTTTTCCTCCATATCCTTCCAATTCTCCCAATCTACCTTCCTCTTTCCTTTCATCTTTTTTCTCCATATCCTTCCAATTCTCCCAATCTACCTTCCTCTTTCCTTTCATCTTTTTTCTCCATATCCTTCCAATTCTCCCTATCTACCTTCCTCTTTCCTTTCATCTGTTTTCTCCATATCCTTCCAATTCTCCCATCTACCTTCCTCTTTCCTTTCATCTGTTTTTTCCATATCCTTCCAATTCTCCCAATCTACCGTCCTCTATTTCTTCCATCTCCAGCCTCCAGCTTTCTGTCGGCATATGTTTCTTCTTTTCATATCTTTTTATCCTCCTTCTCCCACTATCTCTATCAGCCTTCATCTGTCTGTCTGTCTGTCCATCTTTCTATCTATCTATTTATCTATCTATCTCTTGTCTTTCTTCTATTCCAGCTTTCTCTATACCATCAACATCTCTCCATCTCAGCATCTATCTGTCTCTGTCTTTGTCTGTCCGCCTGTTTCACTCACTCTTTCTCACCTCTCTTGCTCAAGGCGCACCTTGCTCCAACCAACAGAGTTTGACGAGTTTTAGCCTTTTTGAAAGCTCATCAAGCAGAATGGATGGATTGAGTGTTATTGGTACCATGATGGAACCAGCAGGGAAGCTTCACTCCCGCTGCTTGTTGCGTGGCTGATGGATTAGGTATGTTGGAGCGGTATTTACGGGACACAAAATAATTTGTTGTGTATCCGCCGTCAATATTCGGGATTCTCCATCGCGATTGTTCTCGCACCTTGCACACTTAGCCAACTTAAAGTTCAGTTCTAAATCTCTCCCTCTCTCTCTCTCTATCTCTCTCTCTCTCTCCCTCCCTCCCTCCCTCTCGTTCGCACTCTATACTCTCTCTTTCTACTATAGATCGTCTCTTTGGCTGGCTGGCTGGCTGGCTGGCTGCATTTGCCTATTTGTCTCTCGCTTTCGGTCTTTTTCTTATCTCCTCTCTGAATTTGAGATTGATTGTTTGTTTGACGTTATGTTAACGCAAGAGTGTTGATGACAATGCTACCAGCACGAACAGACCTGCGATCAAAAGTTCCTTTCTCGGGTGGTGATATTCCACCAACCCAAACACTACTGGTATACCTTGAAATACATCTAGTATCTTTTCTAACAAATAGTTGGAGTTTCGCTCTGGCCATTTCGGAGCGCAAGATGTGTCAATCGGTAATGAGCTAGACTCATGAGCAGGTGGTCGAGGTTCAGATCTAATGTTGCTATCTGATATCGTACATAATTCTATCGGGAAGTTAGTGGTTCTATAACATCGTAGGAACTTTGTTGAGTTGATAAAGAGACGGGTCTGGGAAACCAAAATTCCAAGCTAAATTAGCTGGCTAGCTAACTAGAGAGAGGGAGACAGAAATAGGGTGACTGAAAGAGAACCCGACAGAGAGAGATAGAGATGGAGATAGGGAGAGAGAGAGCGAGAGACCCGACGGAGAAAACTATCCAGATAGACTGAGAGATTTACAAAGATAAAAGATGTACATGTACATGTACGACACTATGTGTATAATGTATGTTCCCACAATAGCGCCCACTATGTATATAATGTATGTTCCCACAACACCGCCAATCTCCGCGTACAGAGGCCCATAGCCCCAGTCACCTCCCCGCTAGGAGCGGACCCGTCCAGGACCCGTCCACTATCAGCCTGAAGACAGCGATTATCTCTGGGAGGCCAGGCTTGCACGCGTGTGTTAATCGCCCCGAGTGCTGTAACCGGAGATTAGCGGGCCTGTAAAGCAGCGAGATAGGCCATGCCGACAGCCGTGAGATGACTTGCTGGTGCAGCCTGTAGGTGTGGCTCACAACAAGCGTCCCCCTTGTAGTCCCTGGTCGTCCCGCGCACTGCCCACTGTGCAAGCTTTGCGATTCATACGGTGATAACTGATGACGTACTCACGCCCCTTGGGCAAGGGATTCTCTGATCGCTCATTGGGTTGAGTTGAGTTGGTTTTAACGTCCAACATCAGCACTATATAGGCTATATTGTGGACGGGCCCCAAGACGGACGTCTGACAATTGTATGTGCTGCCACACACGAGACAGGGCGGGGATACCATGATACTCATTGGCTCCGTAAGTGTAGCACAGAGCTGTGATTGGCCGCTGGTGCAGATTCCCTTGGTTATCGCGAGGCCTCCTGTCACCCACCGCCTGCCGCCATCACTCAGCGGAGCCAGCCACGCATTCCAACAGATAAGCTCACATCGACACGGACTGGCATGGGAGACGTTCCGTTAGTGAACAAAAGAGGGATGTTAGGGCGTCGCGACCTCGGATTTACGAAGATATTTCGCATGGAGATTTAAAGAAAGCAGTAAGATCTTTGTGGTTGTCAGTTGTCAGTCGACAACACCGACGGCATGAGAGACGTTCCGCTAGTGATTTAATATGGGTGTTGGGACTCACTGGGTGAGTGAAACCGATACGGTTGGGCATGAAAGACGTTCACTGTTCTGCTAGATAATAAATGACGTTATGTTGGGTGAAAGAAGCCGACATGATATACTGCGATTGGACATCCCAGTGTCATCTTTCCGAGCACAATGACTCGCCTTGTCCTCTGTTTAAACTATCGAAGATGGTGCCAGCTCCGATTTATTCGCGATTCCATGGTATGGCTTGAAGAAATAGAAAAAGGTAATTCAGACAGTCTATAACTATCAGGACCAGTGGGTGGCATTGGCAGATTGTGTGTAGCCAAGATCTAATAGATCCTTTTGCCTAAGGAACAAGCCCCCCGCCAATTTTTAACCGTCGACAACTCCAGACCAGGGTGCTTCTACTGTGTCACCACTAAAGGCCAGGCCTAGTTTCTTCAATTATCTCATGCTCCAAGGTGATGGGCCTCGAGACTTGCGCCTGTGTATCGATAAAGGTAAAAAAGCAGTTGGACTTGCATCTGTGTATCGCTGATGGTAAAAGAGAAGTTGGACGCAGGACGCGAGCTACTGTAAATCGGGTATAGTACATACAGTGATGGCCGGTACCTCAGTAGGTGACGCTCTGGTCTGGCAAACTGGATATCCGCGATTCGAATCTCAGCTCTGTGGCACCGTTTCCACATAGGAGCCTCCAGAAAACCTAGGGGGCGTAAAACTAATCAGGGATTACATGGGCTGCTCGTGTACTGGTGTACCTGTAGTGGCGGCAGTGTGAGGCGGGGGCGAGATGGAGAGATGGAGGTAACACCCATCATACCCTGGGAGATGCCGGCCATGAATCACCTGGCAACACGTCACGATCTCATCAAGGTACGACGCTTTCTTAGAACTATATATAATACACGGCTGAAGTCTGTACAAAATAGACACAAGCCGCAGCAGATGGGAGCAAATTGTGAAAACATTGAAAACAACTCTCTCTCTCTCTCTCTCTCTCTCTCTCTCTCTCTCTCTCTCTCTCTCTCTCTCTCTCTGTCTATGTCTCTCATATTCCCTCCCTCATTGCTCACCCAGCCCGTCTTTTTCCACCCCTTCTCCATGGTTTGAGAGATTTATGTTGTTTTCAATGTTTTCACAATTTGCTGTGTGCAGCGGAGTGCTGAAATAGACATTGGGGTGCGTTAAAAACTCTGTTCTAAGTCTGGGTGCTTTGGTAAAGCGTGTAAATGGGCTTAAATTTATAGTTCATGGAGGGAGGGAGAGTCAGAGAAGAGAGACAGACGGACAGACAAAGATTGAATGAGAGACAGAGACACGACACACATAGTGATAGAGAAACAGAAAGATACGTGATAGAGGGGGTTGAAGAGATAGAGAGAGAGAGAGAGAAAGAGAGAGAGAGAGAGAGAGAGATGATATGAAATGAGGAACTGTTGAGTCTGAAAACTAGCCTCTTTCACAAAGGCTCTTTCATATATATACATTGACTCACGCACCTGGATAGTTTCTGTTCAAAGTGAAAAGGCTGTGTTTGGAACTCACCTTCTGTGCCCTGCCCTGCTCCTGCCCATCACAGCTGGCGCGTCTGCTGATGGAGTGCCTGGGGCTCTGTCGGGCGTTCCTCTGTGTATCTTCCTCCTAACACACACTTTCACACACTCTGTCTACCTACCTATCTATCAATGTATCTATCTATCTATCTATCTATCTATCTATCTATCTATCTATCTATCTATCCAGGTTAAATCATAAAAACAAATCTCTTGGTCTTTCTGAGTGAGTCGTCAGCATCTCCAGGTAAGATTGTTTGCCTCCGCTCCCCAGTGCACCCACCCCAGGCTCCCCCCTGGCTTCCCACGGATCCCTCTTTTGCCAACAGTTTGCTTGTCACATGAGGCGTGAACGCTTGAATTACCGCTCCTGCTGCTGCTGCTGTTGCTGCTGCAGGCATAAAACTGCCTCTTCCTTCTAGTTTCAGCGTCTCATAAGTCTCAAGACTCCGGGTGAATAAGACTGCTCTTCCCTCTAGTTTCAGCGTCTCATAAGTCTCTCAGGTCTCCGGGTGAATAAAGCTGCTCACGTAAAGCGATACGAGTCTCGCGATTCACACGGCAATAACGAATGACGTAATCAATCTCCTTTGCCATGGGCTTTTCCGATCGCTCATTGGTGCCGTTGCAAATCCATTCACCTTGGTTGAGCTATTGGCCCCCGTACTGCAAGGCGTTTGATACGTTATTAGTTCTCCCGTGGTGCCACTGATCCATGCGCCCGAGCACGGGTCGCCACAGATGGCTTCTCCACGTCACGGCCTGGAAGCCGCCAGCACCAGGAGGGAGTCAGTCAATTAAACGTTCCGCTCACTGCGTCTACACTCTCTGGCCACACTCCACTGGCAGCAAGTTGGCCATTTTACTGCTAAAAATAAATAAATAAATAATACGAAGAGAGAAAACCATCATCAGTGTTGATGTTTTCTGCAGTACGACAATCTCTAAATTTTTGTGCTAAAATATAAGGACTACATTTCTTTCCCTCTACCCCTCTCCCTCTTTGTCTCTCTATCTCTCTGTCTATCTCCCAAAGCTCGATCCCTACCATATGTCGGGTCATCAAGATGTGGCCGTCAATCTTGGACTTTGGCTGACCATGCCAACGCGTGAGCGACCAAGTCCTAGCGGTTGATCTCCAAGGCCAAATGACAGGAGCAAGAACTTGTAGAGCACTTCAAACCCACATGTTGCCATGTCGCCATCTTAAACTGTATCATAACCTCTCTTAAGTTGATCACAATGAAGGACCATAGAAATCGGCTGTACTGGAATGTTCATTAAATGGATAACGCACCAGGTTACACGACTTTATCACTTCAGAATTGATACACGCAGCATGGTGTTGCCCTAAGAACATCATCATGGTTGGCATGGCAGATTGTCCAACGTTAATCTTGAGACCCTTCCGTGACATAACCTAGTTGCTTACATTAAATTAACCAAACAAACCAAACATCACTGCATCCTTCGTCATCCTATGGCGAATTTGGAAGGCAGCAAGAGCAATACCCAAACTTACGGCAGTGTTCAGCTTAACAAATCTAAAGATTCATCTCCCTACTCCAGGCAAACGATTTAGGTCCATAATTATAGAAAAAAAAACGTGCTGTAAATGGAAAGTGTTTCCAAAAGTAAATTGAGTGCACGCAGATTGAAAGCATATTGGTGGTAAATCAAAAACATTAAAATCAAGAAACAAACAAAAACACCAGGTTTCGACACCTGTCGGATATTCCAGGCGCCATAAGCCCTAACTCGCGCACACGCCATATATACACACACAAAGAAAGAATAATATATATATTGAGAGAGAGAGAGTGAGGGAAAGAGAGAGAGGGAGAGAGAGAGAGGGAGAGAGAGAGAGAGAGAGAGAGAGAGATACATAGACAGACAGGCACCTGCGACCTAGGAGTTTAACGTCGGATCTTTAACAGACTAGCTCAGTTTTTGCGCGTTTGAAAATTGAAAATTTTGTTTAAAAAACAAAACAAAAACAAAAACAAATTGAAATATTCGCCATTTCGTTTAGACTGAAGTTAGCAGGACAGGTGAAGATGGAAACAGACATAACGATAAATTGGCTTATTTCTTCCTTTTTTTTTTACTTTTCCCCAGCGGCCTGCCAACCAGCAAAGTGTACATGTTTAGGCCAAAAAGTGGGAGAAAACGCACGCGAAAACGTTCTTTTGGCGTAAAGTTGGCATATCTGCACTGAATCTGAGAGAGCGTGTCCACCTTCCTGTGTTTAAAGAATTCTAAAAACACTCACTCAGGAAGAGAGCTACCGGTACAACTAACAATATCAGAAAAGCCGCGTTCTCTATGGCTAATTTTTTCGAAATTTAATTAGTCATACGTCCCTTCGGTTTCTCAAAGATTGTTCCATGGAGTAAAGAGCCGGAGGAAACAGCTGAGATTCGAACCTCTAACTTCTTATTCGTCAATCCTGAGAACAAACCACGAGAGCTATCTAGCGCCCCGCTCATTATTTTCGAGGTCGGCGAACAGTAATGAAATTCTTAGAGAGCAATTACTCCTCACGTGCATGTTTCCAATTAGTAATTGAGGCTCTTGGCATGATTTCCTGTCTCGGTGCGTCTGAATCATTGTTACGCGGTTATTTAAAATATTAAAAAAGAAAAAAAAAGTATCAAAATGAACAAAGCCCTGGGAAAGAAAATGGAGTCTAGGAAGGGAAATTGTTGAGAGGAAAGCCCACAGAAAAGGTAGAGAGAAGTTTTAGCTAAAGCGAGGGGCAGGTAGGTTTAAAACAGTAGAAGTAGAAGTAAGGGAATATGAATTGGACGAGGGCAGAACTTACAGTTGATAGAAAGAGCAGGTAGGGTGCTAGCGTTGAGAGAGTGAACGCAGAGACAGGGGAGGGGGAGAGAGGGGTAAAGATAGAGGGTGGGATGGGAGAGGAGATAGAGAGAGAGAGAGAGAGAAAGAAAGAGAGAAAGAGAGAGAGAGAGAGAGAGAGAGAGAGAGAGAGAGAGAGAGAGATCTATATCACTCCCACCCACCCCTCCTCCCCTGTCTAAGATATAAGGTATGCTTCTCACACATCACATGGCCCTAGCTCGTGGGAAGATGGTACCTGAACCCGTGGTGGTGTGAACCTTATCCACATTTAGAATCTAGAGGAGTGGTGGAGAGTAGGAGAGAGAGAGAGAGAATAGGGAGAGGAGAGAGGAGAGGGAGGGATGATAGAGAAAGCAAGAGGAGAAGAGAGAAAATTAAAGAAGGTAGAAAAGAGAGAGGGGGTGAAATAGAGTCGAATAGAGCGAGGGAAAGAATGGGAAAGGCAAAGAGGGTATATAGATAGACAGATAGATAGATAGATAGATAGATAGATAGATAGATAGATAGATAGATAGATAGATAGATAGATAGATAGATAGATAGATAGATAGATAGAGAATGACAGGATGTTACAAACTGCCAAAAAACATTTTTTCATTTTTCTCTAAATGGTCATCGGTGGATATAACCACTTCTTGCTCTGAGCCATCGAATTATAATGCCAACGTTGGGCGTTAAACCAACCCAACACCCATTCAACACACAAAGATGGAGAGAGCTAGAGAGGAAAGGTGAAAGACGAGGGATGAGAAGACCTTCGTTAACCCTTTATCTCACGCACGAACGTACGCAATGGGGGGCGTGACATGCAACTCAGGACACGGAAACAACCAAAAGGTCCGTGAGACATGTCCGAGTCGCTACATAGTGTATGTGATATGAATAGGAACAGCATTCTCTCAACATCACTGCATGCTGCATTCAGCATTCAAACGTGGCGCTGTGGCAGACTCACAACCCAGCACAAGACAACCAGGGAGTTTCTTTAGACAACTTATGGCACTACAATTGTACAAAGTCTCTGACATTCTCTAATCTCACTCTCACAGTGTGTGTGATATGAATACGAACAGCATTCTCTCAACAGTACTTCTGCATTAAGTGCATTCACAAAACGTGGCGGTGTGGCACACAACCCAGGACACGACAACCAGGGAGTTTCTTTGGACTACTTATGGCACTGCAAAGTCTGCCACATTCTCTAGTCTCACTCTCACAGTGTGTGTGTGTTGTGAATGGGCACAGCATTCTCTCAACAATGTCGCTGGATTCAGCGCATTCACGTAACAGCTCTGCCTGGGTGCATAATGATGGGCAGCAGACGAGACCCCAGTCAGTGCACTGACATTTTACAGGTGGTGAAAGCAACAAAATGAGGGAGAAAGGAGAGAGAGCGAGCAATAGAGAGAGAGAGAGAGAGCGAGAGAGAGAGATAGATACACATAGTCCGTTAGAGATGTGGGAGGGCTGGAGGGTGAGTGAGTGAGTTTGTTTTCTTTCTATCTTATTTATAAATCTATAATTATCTTAGGTTAGAAGGACAGCCACAATGTTGTTGGACTGCTTCTCTGTATCATAATATAATTATCTTTTTCACCATCTCTATCTATCTCTGACCATTCTTTCACCTACCACTCTCTGTGTCCAACTCTCAGTCTCTCTCCTTCTCTCTCTCTCTCTCTCTCTCTCTCTCTCTCTCTCTCTCTCTCTCTCTCTCTCTCTCTC
>RQTK01000074.1:187082-222584 GCA_003991915.1 Elysia chlorotica
CTAGTATAATGCATTAACTGTCTTCGGACATCATGGGCACAACATGCCGTACCGTGCTGACGTGCCGTAAAAAGAGGGAGACATGTAAAGAAGAAAAGAAAGACTAATGATTTAGTATGCAAACAGCGACTCTAATGAACGAAGGCCAGCTGTGGGAGATCAGGGGTCAAAACCATGCCTATGCATTAACCCTCTGGACACTGGACAGTGTTAGCATTACACGGCTGTAGCAAGGCTCTGGCAAGAACGCCAGATTGCCCAGTAAAACAGGACGATTTTAAACTTAACTTTGTTTGTTGGCTTGTTTGTTTTTTTGTTACCTAAAGTCCAATGTCAGCACTTGACGGGCCTTAGGACTAACGTCTGACAATATTATGTGCTGCCATACATGACAGAGTACGGGCAGACCGGGACTCCTTAGCTTGTACCTTTTAAATTAGCACTGCAGCATTATATTATACTGATCCACCTTATGATGTTAAAAAAGAATGACATTCTGAAATAATGATGATGATGATTGTGATGATGATGATGATGATGATGATGATGATGATGATGATATTTTGATGATGATGATGATGATGATGATGATGATGATGATGATGATGATGATGATGATGATGATGATGATGATGATGACGATGATGATAATAATGCTGCTCCTAGCTTCAGGTGATAACATAATTATTTTTATCATGATAATAAAAATGGTGATGATTATTAAAAATGGTAATAACAATGAAAACAGTGTTGATGATACAACTGATCTTGATGTTGGACGAGTTGATGAGCATAAATGTGGTTATAACTGACAGATGGTATAGATTGTAAGAGCGGTGTATCATACTGCAAGCGCCTGGTCTCAATTACAGGCGCAGCTATCTGGAGGTTTGCCTGGCACTGTGACAGAGCGAGCGAGCAGTGGGCTAGCGTAGACCTGACGACTCATGTCTATACTAAGACTACAGACGGCCGAGGAATCTTCACCCACATCAGCCATAAATCGGGAGGGCATAAAGCCTGACGGCGAGGATTCCTGGAATGTTCTAGCCGAGTTCCAATCTCCGTTAATATGAAGTGCGTACTATGAACACCGGCTGGTGATGGAGAAGGATAAAAAGACAGAAGAAGAGAAAAAGAGACATGAGCAAAGCAAGAGAACAATTTGCTGCGAGAGAGTTGGCTGGTGATGGAGAAGGATAAAAAGACAGAAGAAGAGAAAAAGCGACATGAGGAAAGAAAGAGAACAATTTGCTGCGAGAGAGGAGGAGATAGAAAGTGGTGAAGCAATGTCAGGGGAGAGAGGCAAAGAGGGGAAATAGGAGAGGTTGAAAAGGTATATATCAGAAAATTGAGAGACAGGGTGAGAAAGAACAAGTATAGACAGAGAAGGGGAGGGAGGGGGGGTGTTAGTGTTACATTTAGCTGATTGCCATTATCGTACCTAAAGACCCAGTTTATGTGGATCATCAAAGGTGGCTTTGAGATGATCTTGCTATGCTGCACAACCACATCAATCACGTGCCTTCGATAACCGCCGCACAAACTCAAAGCATCAGCAACGGCACAATCTAACCATGAAAACACATAACGAGTGGTTTTCCCCCCGCCCGAATCTGAACTTGAAAGGCGGAAAAAACACTAACCCCCAATATTGTATCCCCCTGCTGTCTACTACCGCCTGGATGAGTATCTTCGTGTATTTGTTTCTTTCTCGTATCATATCTCTCTTTCGGACAAGCTGCATATTTATTACAATAATGCCTCACTTTCTTCCTTTTTTGTGTGTATTTCAATACTGTTTTACGTCCGTTTCTATGACTTACCACAAAGAAATTCCGTACTTCCCTTCACACTATATCCCACTACAAAGGATGAGAGAAGAACAAATACACAGCGACAGAGAGACGGATAGAGAACGAGAGAGATACACAGAGACAGAGAAGGTAAGAACAAGAAGAACGAGGACCCCAAGCTGGGTCTATTTCTCTGGAATGAGAGAGAGAGAGAGAGAGAGAGAGAGAGAGAGAGAGAGAGAGAGAGAGAGAGAGAGAGAGAGAGAGAGAGAGAGAGAGAGAGAGAGAGATCAGACAACACACTTAAACAGCCCCGTCTAATAAATTAAAGCCGTACCTTCCCCGTGCCATGGCTGACGTGTAAAGACTCAATCTGGTGAGCTATTCCATAGAGAACAGAGCCGGGGCAGAGCCAGAACTGACGGAAAATTCACCTGTTCCTTAATTGGAAACAAATCATGTGGCGGAGGGTTTTAATCAAGCCGACAAGCCTTACCCCAGGTGCACTGCGTTAGGAAAAAGAATACACTAAGCCTTCTGAGGGGAGATTGCCCGCTACACGTTTGTCTGTGTGTGCGTATGTGTGTGGCATTGTATCTAAAACACCAAGCACTGTTACATGATTTAGTGTTGTGTATTTGTGTAATCCACACAAGTTACATGTTACAAGACTTAGTTATGAGATGGCTTGCTGGCTAGCCTGGCTTGATGTATGAGCCATCACTTGCTGGGCACGGTGTACCCCAAACTTTACCACAATAACAACCCCAGCAATGGTTGGGTTCTACCGCCTCAATATCGGTGATTGTATTTGTGTAATCCACACAAGTTACATGTTACAAGACTTAGTTATGAATGAGATGGCTTGCTGGCTAGCCTGGCTTGATGTATGAGCCATCACTGACTAGGCACGGTGCACCCCAAACTTTATCACAGAAACAACCCCAGCAATGGTCGGGTTCTACTGCCTCAATATCGGTGATGGATTACTATTACCAGGAAGTTTAGTGGGTTCAGACTTCTCAGGCAGCGCCTGATGTTTACACGCTCTCGTTCTCGGATTGTCAATATCAATGAGAAGTAATCGCAACTCGGATTAGATTTTGTTTTCTTCTTTCTTCTGCTTTTTCCCTTTAGAAAAAATAACTAAACGATGAGATGGCACCAGAATGATGAGATTCGAATTACGGACCTTCTACTTGTCAGGCAGAGCACTATCACCTGAGCAATATGCCGCCCCCTTTCCATTTTTCCAGCCGAATCAACCTTGGCAAACGAGGTCAGGTCTAATCAAACTAGACATATCTCTAAAGACTCAAAGATCGCTCACACTTTAGATCTGATACCACACACTGTGACAGGCACAGAGGAAAACTCAAGTTTGCCATCATTCATATAAAATACATGTTCCACTATGAACATTTTTTTTGCAATTTCAAAAAGAAAAGAAGGATGACTGCAGCAAAAAACATTGAAATAGGAGCCTGCAATCTCGAAAGAAACAAGTGAGGCGTTCTTACTGTGTCATTCTAACCAAATAACGAATGATAACCACCTAGTTTTGAAGAAGAAAAAAAAGCATTCTTGGAAAAGGAGACGACATCAAAAGAACCACCGGAAGGGGGACGGGGGGTATGTAGAAAGATAGCTAAATTCGCTAAAGAAAATATGATAAGCGTTCAAAGCACCCATATAGTTTTTCAAGCACTTCCTTGGGATTTGAATTTGAATGGAATAAGGGAAGAAACACAGGATCGGGATGATGATGATGATGATGATGATGATGATGATGATGATGATGATGATGATGATGATGATGATGATGATGATGATGATGATGATGATGATGATGAGCAGGAGGAGGCGGAGGAGGAGGAGGAAGAAGAAGAGGAAGAAGAAGAAAGTGAGACGGAAGATAAAAGAAGGGTTAGACAGACAGACACGTTCGCTAAAAACAACAGGATTGATTTGAGATGCAATAGCGTTATGTTAAAACCATCACTATAGCGTTGCTTGTTTCTTGAAGTTTGTGTCGATGTTCATAGGTGAATACTTTATCTCTGTCGAGAGTTTGAGCGGTGAGTACATAGGTCTACTCTGTCGGGGGTTTGGGCGATGATTTTTCAGCAGTTCAGCAGTTACTGTTGAGTTAGTCCCTCTATTGATCGCCTACACCGGTGCACCGCTTGGCACCAAGTAGCACTGCTGCACGCGCTCACACAGAAAACATTTGAGTAGCTGAGGTTTCCTCCACGCCACACTGCAGTGCCTGAGAAACCAACAAACATCCACCACGAAGAAACTGACTGGGCTTGCGCCCTGTTGTTGCTGTATGATGTGGGCGGCTTGAGGCGTGCAGGGGATAAGTCATCAATGTTGGCAGAGGCGGCCACATCTAAATATCATTCTAAGGCTTCTCTAGTCTTTCTTTACTCGCCATACTAATATTTCTATCTGTGTCCATATTCCTTATTTTTTTTAAATATCCATCTCTCATTCTCTGTCTGTATCTCACCACCGCTGTCGCTCTCATTCTCTGTCTCTCTCACTCTCTCTTCCTCCCCCCCCCCCCCCCCTTTTCCCTTCCTCTTTCTGGTTCTCTCTCTCTCTCTCTCTCTCTCTCTCTCTCTCTCTCTCTCTCTCTCTCACTCTCACTCTCTCTCTCTCTCAGAATTCACAGGGCAAGGTAATAAACCCTGGAAATGTTTTAAAAACATACCTGTGCGCCTAAAAAAAAGTTTTTCTTCCTTAAGTTTCCCCCATCCGGTTCTAATTTAGATGTATTCTCAAGAAAATTAAATGTATTATTGTTGCTCCGAGATTAAAGGGAAAACCGTGTGCTCCCACGGCTAAACTGTTCGAAACGATGATACAGTTACATTGGAGCAAAACGCATTCTAGTATCCAGAAATTGAAGGTAAACTGATCGATAAAATCATCTAGCGAACCTAGCAGCATCTAATCATGTGTTTCTAAATTACAGGGCAGTCTGAATTATTGGCTCTATCCCCCAAAAAATAAAGTGAGCACACTCCGAACATCTCTGGCTATTAACCGATATTTTGCTCTGTATGGCCCACTAGGGAGTGTGATAACCTCGCCTGTATCAGGTCCAAGTCAGGGGGACTTAGTGCTATTTGAGAGAGAGGCAGGCAGAGAGAGAGAGAGAGAGAGAGAGAGAGAGAGACGGAGAGAGAGAGACAGAGACAGAGAGAGAGACAGAGAGAGAGAGAGAGAGAGAGAGAGAGAGAGAGAGAGAGAGAGAGAGAGAGGATAGAGAGAGAGATAGGTAGACACAAAGAGAGAGAGACAGGAGACAGAGAGAGAGAGAAGAAGCGAGAGGGAGGCTTACAGAGCAAATAGAAACAGATGGAGAGAACGGGATATCGTGTAGGACTTGGCCGGGCCCTGTTATGCCGCTGCTGTACAGCTACAATAATTTATCATCTCGACTCTTGGATCGTTTTACCAGAGAGAAATTATCGACCACCTCGATATATCAGGCCATCCCAGCCTGTAGATTCTGCATACCCACCCCCTATTCCTCCATCCATCTACATAACTCCAACGGCAATGCCCCCCCCCCCTTCCCCCTCCTTTTACTTCTATTCCCACAACTTCACTCCAACACAGAGCGAAATAGAAACAGATGGAGAGCGCGGGATATCGTGTAGGACTTGGCCGGGCCCTGTTATGCCGCTGCTGTACAGCTACAATAATTTATCATCTCGACTCTTGGATCGTTTTACCAGAGAGAAATTATCGACCACCTCGATATATCAGGCCATCCCAGCCTGTAGATTCTGCATACCCACCCCCTATTCCTCCATCCATCTACATAACTCCTTCGGCAATGCCCCCCCCCCCCCTCACTTCCATTCCCACAACTTCACTACACATTACTGCCCCTCCTGAGCGCAGATATTGCTTTACCATTCGAGTGAGATGCACACTCCTCAGAAGAAGAAAACATAGAGAGTGGGAGAGAGAGAGAAGGTGCCAAAAAATTTGAACCCATGAATAACCGGATGTACGTATGCAGTGAAACAATTGAACGAAAGTTGAGGGCTCCAGGATGGTGAATTGATCTAAGTGAGGGGTGTGCTGAACTGATCTTCATAAGTTTCTCGACTGACAAGTGTGATCAAAGTCAGATTAAAAAAAAAAAAAAAACACAGAATAGCAGCGCCGGTAATCCAGTCCGTTAGATCGCTGAGCTGACGAGCAGGAGCTCCGAGGTTCAAATCTCAACTCATGTCTCCTACCTTCGTAAATATTTTATTGAAGACATTTAGCACACGTAAAACATCTTTTAGTAGACCGAATCAAGAGATCCGTATGATGCGCGGGTTTTTATGACTCCTAGGTTGCCCAAAAAATTAATAATCCTAAGATAAATCTGGACCGGCACACACGGAAGATCAAACTTAGGAGCTCTTGCCCAGTTGGCTCGGTGATCTGCCGACTAAACAACCTGGCGCCCCCATAATTCTACAAGCATGGCTGTCTCAGGTTAAGAATAAACCTACTATTCACTTCTAGGCCTAGATATTAAATACATATAATAATTATTATTTAGAATACATTATGGTGACGTGTGTCACGCTGATTAACAGGGACAAGGGCACTGGCTTGCCAATTCGAGTTATTACTTGACTGGGTGTTAAGGCGCAGTGTTAAAGCTATGGTAAGCGTACTGGAGGGGCAGATTGACAGTCACGAGCACCTAGGGTCCATCATGTATTTTGTAGGTGTCTGAGTAACAAACAAAACAAAAAATAAGAAGTAACAAAAAGGGGGAGATGTGTGAGATATGAAGCCCCCAAATTGCCCTTATATTGCAAGGCTAGGTGATTTTTAAAGTACCTGACTTGCATCTAAGTGCCAAAATTCGGCACTTAAATGAGGCGTAATTTCATGTACTTGGTTCGCTTTGATCCGAGTTTCAGAGATCATTTACACTGTATGCGCTCTTTGATCTTCCGTGACTATCACTACAGTTTCGCTCAAAAGAGTGAAAGTTTTAACTCCCCTTTTTGTAAAATCGGTTGATGTTTGAAGAAACCTCTATCTCCTTGGCAAGTATTTATAATGCTTTTAATGCTCTAACGATCGTTCAGTTAAATTTAAATTATCTGAAAAACTACAACTGCGTGTTCATTGAGTTAATACCACTATAAAAGAGAGACAGGCAGATGAGTAGAGAGGAAGTGAGAGGGAAAGAGACAGGCTGAGACATAGAGAGCCAGAGAGGCACACACCATGCCAGAACCACAGCAATAATTGTCAGACTATCACAAAATAATGTAATTGCCAATTATCTGCTGTTTAAGTGAAAACCAGGACACAGTCCTAGCTCTAGCGAAATTGCCAGATAACATCTGACATTAGCTGCCGGAGTCCACTAATACTGTTCGCCAAACATACACAACAGTCTGGTAATATCAATAACGACATAATCATATACTAGTCAGTGCGGTTTATGCCGCAGGTTGGCAAATCTAGCCAGTTTTGTTACTCTGATGATCCCATAGAAACTAGTACAATGCATTGTCTGGTCGAGGTGTCAGGTCACGCCAGTGTGTGTCCCTGAATGTGGCCCTGGCGAACAATTCGTCACAGCCTTATCTGCTTTAACTCCATAACAAGGCAACAGTCGAGTCACACTGTGGTGCTAGAATGCTGGCGAGTACTAAAATTGGCCAAAACTCTACTGTATAATTACTATTGGAGTGGAGCTGGAACGATAGCTGCTTTTATGCTGGAGAACATTAAGCAATTTTTTCAGAGCCAACCCTATCGTGGCAACATCAGAAATAGACAACAGTATCAGTATTGTGCTGCCAGCACGCTGGTTCCATAATATTTACGGCCACCAAAGAAAGAAGTAAATTCAATTCAAGTATGGACACAGGCCGAGGCATAACGCGCGCATGCCTTGTTTTCCTGACGTTATGTAAGTAACTTTCACTTTTGTGACTATTTATTGTAATAGATCTGCATCTGCCACACAACAAGATTTAACCCTGGCAGTGGTAAATACGAGTGATTTCTATGCTTTCTATGAACGTTGTTAATTAGCTCAGTCTTTTGTTCATTGCGCATTTTTACAGTGCAATAATGCCCAGAGCCAAGATAATTCTTTATACCCAGAGAGTATACATTACATAAGCCTAGAATTGTTCGCTTATATTATTTCCTTATTGGCTAAAAATTTTTAAAAAATCGCCTGCCATAAAAAACAATAAAAAAGATAGAAAAAAAAACACACAACAACAATAGAAGGAAAAAAAAACAACCAAAGAAAGACAAACATAAAGCATTTCATGGACGCCTGACTACTAGCTCCATGCGTCAGATTATTTCATACCCGGGATTTTACTCTTGCTTTACGCTAGCTTTTTCAAAAGTCACTAACCTTGCAACTGCTTTTGATGCACACGTTAAATTCAATTTTAATTCTTAATTAGTTTCAGTACCTAGGATTACTAAAAAAAACTCACATGACTGTGGAGACGACCACTTTGCCCACACAGCAACAATGGAGCTATGGGACGCCATCTGGGCCCTTTACAAGTTCAACCAGTTAACGCCGATATAATGATATAATAACTTTACGTTCTTATGCCTTGGATTGGATGCTACATCCAAGATGTTTATTGTTTTCAGTCAGCTAGTCTCGCTTGAGTTTACCATCCACTAACGCTCTCAGTGGTTAGTACGCTCGTACAACGGTACTATAAAGTGTAACCCCCAACAAAGGGTACTTCCAAATAGTTCTAAAAAGGCTCTCAATCGAAGACTTTCGCATATGGCGCCATTGCACACACTACCAATGACCACAAGTCCCCTGTTTCTTCCAGATCTCTATAAAAGGTACTTCCAAATAGTTCTAAAAAGGCTGTTAATCGAAGACTTTCGCTTATGGCGCCATTGCACTGATACCCATGAGCACAAGTCCCCTGATTCTTCCAGATCTCTATAAAAGGTACTTCCAAATAGTTCTAAAAAGGCTGTTAATCGAAGGATTTCGCTTATGGCGCCATTGCACTGACTACCCATGACCACAAGTCCCCTGTTTCTTCCAGATCTCTATAAAGGGTACTTCCAAATAGTTCTAAAAAGGCTCTCAATCGAAGACTTTCGCTTATGGCGCCATTGCACACACTACCAATGACCACAAGTCCCCTGTTTCTTCCAGATCTCTGTGCCGCTGTCTCCGTGACGGGATGCCCTGACGGCCCCAATGCGACGTGCTGCGCATGCGTGTCTAGCCCCGGATGTTCCTGGTTCACGCCCCCCGATGCGCAGCCATACTGCAGCAGCAGCCCGTATGTGCTGGGTGGGCTGCCCGCGTGGGCGCAGGGCGGCAGCGGCGTCACACCGTCCCAGCCCAGCGAGGTGACCCTGCACATCAACAAGCCGTTCAACCTGGGCGGGCGGCGACAGACCCTCATCACACCGCAGGCGGCGACAGTCAGGCTGGCGGTGGGCGTGAGGCACCAGTTCTTCCTCAGGCTGTCGGCTAGGTCTGCACGGACAAGGTAGGTTTGTCTGCCTGCTTGTCTATGCCTGTCTATAACTCATGCCCCTGTCGCATATGACAAAGGCGGCCACAGCCACGTTATGACTTCCGCAAAACCAGGTATCAGTGAAATCTCAATTTTCTATAAATGGGAATTAGAACAACATAACATAATGTTTAATGCAGAGTTGTGGCTCACATAACCAATAATTGCTATATTATATTTTTTGTACATCCCCAGGCTGATAGTGCGGGGTCCGGCTCAAACCAGCGCCGGACACGTGGAGTTTGGTCTCCGGCCCGCGGACAGCGACAGCTGCTCCAGGGGTCTCCGCGAGTTCACGCCTGTCCGCCGCGGGGGGAGGAGGGGCGGCGGGGTCGGACGCGCAGGCAGCCGGCGCAGGGGAGTCGTCTACAGAACAGCGGCCGCACGGTCTATCCCACTCAACAGATACACTCGACAAGCAGGTGCGGCAGGCGGGCAGGGCGGCGGCCACCCCACGAGGCGTGTGTACAGCTGCCTGGGCGACGGGCCGCGTGTGGTCCACGACCTGCTGCTGGAGCTGGACGTCATGCGCTGCATGGCACGGAACTTCACCGTCACCGTGACCGCCATAGACTCGCGCGTCAGGAGCCGCCCGCTCAGGGTCCAGGTCCAGTCTCTGTGCGACTGTCCAGGTTGCTCCAGCGGTCACGCTAGCGATGACGACACTCCGGACACTAGCCCGAGTCCTGCCGTACCGAGTCCCGACTGCGACATGGTTGACCGCTGCGGCGGGGCAAACGTCACGGACATCCTCAGCCCCCAGGCGAGGCTGTGTCTGCGACGCGCCGTCAACGACGTGTGCGTGTCCGAAGGCGACGCTAGCGGCGCGATACCCGCGGGGCAGGCGTGCAGCGGCCGCGGGACGTGCGTGTGCGGCGAGTGTGCATGCGCGCCGCGTCACGAGCTGTTCCAAAGCGAGCGCTACAGCGGCACGCGCTGCGAGTGCGACAACTACAGCTGCCCGTATGCTAGCGGGATGATGTGCGGCGGTCCCAGTCGCGGGCGGTGCCAGTGTGGCCAGTGCGTGTGTCACGCGGACTGGACGGGTCAGGCGTGTGAGGTGAGCCTCAGCCTCGAGGGCTGCCAGTCCGGCGGGTCGGTTTGCAGCGGGCGGGGTATGTGTGTCTCCGGCGCCTGTGAATGCCCCATGCCATACACGGGCCAGTTTTGTGAGTGTGACGACCAGGCGTGTCCCTCTGACTAGCACAGGAAGTACAGGGGCCAATGGGTGGTCAGTGAGACCTCGGGTAGAGGGCCTCAGCAACCACACATACACGTAATACTATCCAATCCACAGTAGAAAAAAAACCTACGGCTAACTGCCCAGAGATCTACCCTCACTAAGGCACCAGACCAATTTACGTGTTCGTTTTACGTTTTTCTTAATACACAATCCAATAAAGGATGCTAATGCAAAATCTAAGTGTTTTATTATTTTTGTAACGTGCTCACATTACACTTTATTTTTACTTTGTTCTAGACGCGCTTGGTCGTGAATGGTTTCTACTCTTGGTTGAGAGACGAGTGAAATTGATCACATAGAATAGATATGCACTTTTGGTCTAGCTGACGTGTCACATAAACAGAGATATCTGAGATAACACAAACACACACACACACACACACACACACACGGACGCTAGTCGGGCTACCAACTGAGCACGTACCTGTTCTGGCGGAAGGCCGGGCGGGACCCAGGCAAACTCCTCCAGTGGACAGCCGCTGTCGTCGTCAGACGTGGAGTTCCGCCTCTTGCAGTTAGTGCTGCTGTTGTTGTTGATGTTGTTGTTGTTATTGTTGTTGTTGCTGGGAGCGGAGGAGCTGGCGTGGCCGCCCCCAATCCGCCCCGCCCCCAGAGCCCCGGAGTCGGGTCCGTCGCCCAGGTTCATGTCATGGACTTCTGGAGGACACTTGCAGTGCCGGCAGATTTTCCTGGGGAGGACACACAAAAAACAGCTCGATATTACTACTTGACGCACACCGCCATGATAAACATTTTATTGAATGACATTAGTTATGTATGATTATGTATCTACTGTTGTCTGAGAGGCGAACACAATACAATTATTTACCACATTGACCAAAATGTGTACCCCCCTCTACTCTAATAAGAGAGTACTTTGCTTTTTCCGACCAGCTGCTGAGTAGAGAAGACCAAGGCCTGATCCCCCGGTTTAGAAATGCACCAAAAAAAAATGAACTAGCATATTAGTTAAGCGGTCTGTATGATTGAAGCGCCATGTACACAATCACGCCTAATTTGAAATCGAAATGTACCACATTTTCAAACACGATTCGGAATTGCAATGGTGCAGGCAGGATATTTTATTGCATCGAAATAAACAGTTTCAAGATTCTAATATCCCCATCACATATATACTCCCATCTCTTTCACTGCTTCATCAGCAATGAAGTAAGTCAGGTACAAACAACTAAACCCGAGATTCTCACCTCCACAGGCCCAGAGGGAGGGCGACCTCCAGGTAGTCACAGTAATACATGACCAATCACGTGACCTGCCTAGGTGGGCACTGGCCTAGGATGTCCTAGGCACTAGCCCAAGGCCACTAGCCGGCAGCCGCGTGAAACCGGCACAATCTGATAGTCCCACATGCTTTATGAATAAAACAGAATGGGGCAGAATGATGCCGTGATCGAAATGGTACACAGTCTAATCCTTAGGATAACGCCAGCGTTTCCCAAGTCGATCTTGAGGAGACACAACGAAAACAATGACTATGTGCAAAATGGATTCATAATTATAAGGTTGATGAATTATGTTTCGGGGGATCTAGTTGATTGAAAAATAAATTTGAGAAATGTAGACCCCGCAATGTCCACGAAACAGCACTTTAGATGGCCACCACAATAACTTCTCTACCGTAACGGTTACATTCGTTTGCTCATCACCAGCTCTACAGTTTCCTATCCACAGCACTGTGTACTATCCCCCCCCCCCCCCCCCCCCCTCCCCTGCTTTGGTGACATAAAATGTATTCCCCAACAAATTCAATCATCTAGATCTAGATGTAGGCACAGGGACATTTCCTGCTGGGTTAAAACAGTAATTCTCCATGCGGCCACACGGACTGACCGCTTGACCGCTGGGCAAAGCGGACAGAGAGGCCAGAGGCCGGGCTCACTAACAACATTTCATCGCAATCATCACGGAGACAAGTTCGGGTCTGCTAACTTAATATCCGAGACTAACTTCCTTACAGTATTCTAGTTCTGAGATGATAGTGCTCATGATAAATTAATTTTTCTGCTGTTGGTGGTGATGATGATGATGATGATGATGATGATGATGATGATGATGATGATGATGATGATGATGATGATGATGATGATGATGATGATGATGATGATGATGATGATGATGATGATGATGATGATGATGATGATGATGATGATGATGATGATGATGATGATGACGACGACGACGCCAGCGACGGTGGTGATGATAATGATAGTAATAATAACACTCGAATTATCATGAAAACCACTTCTGACACCAATTACTCCAGCGAAAAAACAACGAGAACGTCCATCAAACTCAGGTCAACCGTGACCGTAACACTGGCGAAACCACAACTGACCGCTTGTCGGACACACCGCTACTGACAACCCTGAACACTATAGACTCTAGCATTTAGATTTAGCTAAGCGAATGGCAAGATCGTATCGAATCCTGATCTCTGAAAGCCACAAAGCGCCTTTACCCTCCCATCCCAGTGTAGCGCTTCAAGGCTGTCCGTATCCTCCTAAAGTCCCCCCCCTCCTCCTCCTCCCACCACCACTCCCTGGTCAGACCGGCTGATAACACCGGCGCAAATATTGGGGAACCTTCACGCTAGAGAGAGAGAGAGAGAGAGAGAGAGAGAGAGAGAGAGAGAGAGAGAGAGAGAGAGAGAGAGAGGTAGAAAGGCGGTGAAAGGGATGAGAGTGGAGGGCTTAAGGGGTGCGATATAGAATTGTTTCCCCTTGTATCATACGATCGAGTGATACGAGTCATAATTATATCAATGGCCTTAATAATCATATTTACTGATGATGATGCTGATGATGATAGTGGTGGTGGTGGTGATACTAATGATATGTCTATGTGTAAAATAAGCTGAATCATTTTTGATTATCAGCTTTTATCCTTTCCCTTAATCCCGCTGGTCAGAAAACTGATCCTCTCTTATCATTTTCCTTTCACTTGGAGTTTTGCCTCTCGGAGAGTAATAAAGACATAATACAACAAAACTACTACTACTGAAATAGACGATAATGCTGGTAGCGGCCCTAGTTCAGCAAGCATTGCGGGATCAAGATTGGTTTCCACACACCCATAAACCACGAGAACCCATTCCGGAGGTTCAGAATCGCGGTCTGGCGGCGCGTAATATTTTGCACAGCTGCCAAACCAGCCAGCTACTAAAGCGTGCATTTTAGTAATGTAAGTGTAAGAGGATAAATGCCGTTTTTCATACTTTTTTGTCGTGGAATTGGCAGCTCGGACTTTGGCTTTTGTGTGCGGTAAGTGGAGCCCTCGAGGTCTGATCGATAGAGACAACTGTTGCTGCTTGTATGGGATCTGCAGCCTCTCACGGAGACTGGGAGAGAGAGAGAGAGAGAGAGAGAGAGAAAGATGGGGATCAGAGAGGGGGGACGGAGAGAGAAATGAGAGAGGGTAGAGTTTAAGACAGATGAGAGAGAGAGAGAGAGAGAAATGGATAGAGGAGAGCGTTAGCGGTGGAAAGAGAGAGGGAGTGATTAAAAAAAGTAAAGGAAGTGAGACGGAAAGATGAGAGATGAAGGCGATGGGAGGGAAATGAGAGGGAGATAGGGAGAGACCACAAGGAGACCTAAAACACTTTGCATGCTTCACAAGAAAACAGAAAAACAACAAAAAATAATTTAGAACGGGTGGAACGCAGAATAAGGAACTACAGTGGCTTTTGTATTTTTTCGTCTTCTATTTTTTATATGTTTTGGGTAGTCAGACTGGAAACAGTAAACGGCCCGTTTTGGCTTCTGTAAGATTTAAATACCAGCACTGCTACAGGTGGTTGGAGAGGGGGGCTGGGGAAGACTGCGGTAGCGAAAAGAAAGAAAAAAAAGAAGGGGGATGGGGTGTGGAATGTGCTCATTTTCTTGGCCGTTTTCCTTCACTAACGTCAGTCAAAATAACAGAAACGCACATTAAGTTATAAACTGTAGATGCGGGAAACCAGCTATTCAGTTGGTAATGTTCAATACAGATAAGAAGGAAGTCCAAGGTTTGATACTCAGTTGTTTGTTTTGTTTGTTTTTTAAGTCAAACGTATGTGTAAAACATAGCAAACACTTGTTTGAAGTTAATTTGCTGGTGTGGAAGTACATGTACCACTATTTGGAAAACAGCGGCCCTAGTGTTTTTGTTTTAGTTGTTTGCAGTGTTGGTGGTGGTGGTTCTCCAGTGTCGTTGCACCAAAACTTACTTAATCTTTATCACGATTAATATAATTGTATTAAAGTCCAAGACCAGAGGGTGCATGAGCACTATCGACTGAGTAAGTGACCAATGCTCCAGGTCTACCGCCACCCCAGTCACGATCTCTGATCAGCCAGGCTTTGAACTGCGGGGTCAAACATCAACAGCTATGATCTGGATGTGATAAGTCTATACACAAACAATTTCTATGAACTCGACCGTCGATTTTTTTTAGCAAAGAAACTATCTCGGAACGCTGTCACTTCAAAGAACGCGCGTCCTGGTTTGATCAGTCCAGACTTTTGAACTTGATCGCTCTTGAAACATGGTGTTGGCTCCACAGGTCAACTAGTTTTTCAATAGACAGATAAGAAAACAGGCGAAAAAAGCAACAAAAATAGCGTTTGCAGTGATATCTATGATTCACTGGCTCAGATCACAGGGGCGAAGGTTTTGTAAAGTACATTGATAACTAATTGACTGTTGTTTTGTGGGCGCTAACAAAAAAGCCTACGTTAAAAAAAAACATGATATCTATCCGATTATGTACATGTCGGGTCAAGGTTTTCATGATCAAGCGTAGAACCGAATCGAAGTTAGTTTGTCCCGACATGAAGGCCACAAAATATGAATCAACATTTCTAGAGAGTGAGTATGAAGGGACAAAAAAAAAATAAAGTAAAAATCGGTAAGAGAAAAAAAGTGAGAAATCTTTTGAGGTAGAGGAGACTATAAGAAGAGCAATAAACAAAGCCCCCAGTCATATCACAAGGTCTCCTGCTATGACTTATTCAGGTGATGTGAGCCTCCAGGAGGTTAAGAACGAGAGAATGAATGTAGTAGAGAGACGGACACACATGTACAGACAGACAAACAGGCAGACAGACAGACAGACAGACAGAGAGGCAGAGAGAGAGGAGATAAAGACGAAAGACAGAGAAGACAGAGAGACAGAGACAGACAGACAGACAGACAGACAGACAGACAGACAGAGACAGACAGACAGAAAGAGTGAGTGAAGTAGAGAGACGGACACACATGTACAGACAGACAAACAGGCAGACAGACAGACAGACAGACAGAGAGGCAGAGTGAGAGGATGATAAAGACGCTAAGATAGAGTTGGACGTCCATAAAGTAGTGTGAAATATAAAGAGGAAGACAGAGAAAGAGAGAGGGGGCGAGATACCCTGCTGCCAGTCCATGTACACAGTGCTTGGCAGCCCCAGCATCAACATCATTAATAGAACTAACTATGTTTCCACAGCGGAATGATGAGCAGACACCTCTAGGGACGAGATCCGAGCTCTAGACAGAAACAAAACCACGGATCTGTCAACGATGGGTCTACCCTGAGTTTGACCCGATTATCATGTTTATTTTTTCCATAATTTGCCAACAGGTGTGAGAGCGAGAGGGGGAGAGAGAGAGAGAGAGAGAGAGAGAGAGAGAGAGAGAGAGAGAGAGAGGAGACACACACACACACACACACACACGGGGAAAGAGAGACCGATTGCCTATGTTATAAATAATACATGTAGATCAATGCCCTCACAGGCGAATAATAAGCGAACTCCCATTAAGGGCACGGGAGGGGAACTATCTTTCTGATCTTCTATAACAGTTCTCTCCACAGACACTTGCTCTACACACAGTTTTGCCCCAAGGTCTCCCATTTCTTCAATAATTCATAACTGTGTGGTGCTCGATAATAACCGAATATGTGCGTGAAGCTCAAGGATTAACCAATCAAAACTTCCGCCTGCACATTTCTAGCTATAGGCACCTCTGCTTTTTTTATAATGTATTTCTGAAGGGGAACTGCGTTTTGTCATCAGAATATCTCATTCGTAATTGGACGCACATTCCTCTTTTTTTGAACTAGATAAAAAGGTAACATAAACGCTGGCAAAATATGAGTAAAAGAATGTGAAGGTTACGGTAAAGAAAAGTCTGATTGAAAATTACACCTCATCCCCCTGTGATAAAACCTGCTCCAGGAAATTCAGCCACTTTCTGAAACTATAATTATCATCAAAAGATTTTCCTTTTTGTAAACTCCTAATTCCATGGAGCTTCGCACACAAATGTTTAAATTGTTTTGTATTATACTTTCAGATGCCTGTATTTCGAGATTAACGCCGCCTTACACTTGGTAATTCCGAAAGTGTCACAATTGATTTCTATTTTCCCCGCAACAAAACCACCTCACTTTGCGTTCTTTTCGCAACAATCCCAAAATGCTCCATTCTTTTCGAACCAATTCCCCCACACTTACCAAGTCCATAATTATAGTACTGTAATATATTATTAATAAATTTGATTTCGGCCGCGGTAAAGTCAGCAGTTTTAGCGTAGACAGGACCCCCAGACCCCCACACTCCCAAAATTGGATTTCTCAGGCCAGCCACTATGTTGGCAGCGCGTTGAAAGCTACGCGTCACCCGAGTTGTAAAATCGCCTATCTCATTTCTTAAATTCTGTAAATCTTCAGTATCTTAGAGATGAAATAGGCGATTGTGGTACAGAACGAGAAGTAACCGGGCTAGCCGCGATTCCCCCAATTCTCAGCGTTATCCAACCATTCAACTCTTCTTGTCTCGGCAAGCGTCCAGCTGAGAGAACCGCTGTTCCAAGTATTAGAATTCTCTATTGAGTTAGGGCCACAAAGCTCTCTGCTTTTGACGGCCGCTAAGAATTACATTACGGTCCCTGGGGGACGGGATTTGGGAGAAGAGAAGGAAAAAGAAAAAGGGTGGGGGGGGGGGGTATCGCTTAGTTAAACATCTACTAGGTCTAAAGAAAGTTTCCGAACAGCACATGGAGAATAAGCAGATTGAAGATATTGTTAATATGGATGAGGAAAGCTGACCACGCCCGTCTATGTCGCCAGATAGCGCAGGTTATTGTGCTCCCAACTGAAGGGAACAAGGGGTTTGAATCTCAATGGGTGGGCCCTGTGCATGACGAACGCTCTGATTGGACCCATCTCTATGATGCAATCTGTCTTGTTCTGACAAGCGTCCTGCTTAAAGGCTTTATTACAAGAATTCTCTGTCAAATGTATTTAAAACAAAATAATTGTTAAAAGTTCAGTTTGGACTTACAACAGTAAAATAAAAAGCAAGTGGAGACGTAGAAAGAAGACAGAAAGAGTGGGAATGAGGGAGGAACTATGATAAATCGATATAGGCAGATAGACAGAGAGAGAGAGAGAGAGAGAGAGAGAGAGAGAGAGAGAGAGAGAGAGAGGAGAATAGAAATAAAGATTTTAAATAAACTATTTAAAAAGAGTGTCACCTTTAAGGTATTGAAAAAAAAACACAAAGCGGCCCACAAAGAGACCTGTTAAGTGACTCAGGGATACAGAACATGCCATGTGTGACAAACTGACATCTCAATACATTGGCTTTTCGCAAGCGGATGCTGGATTTCAATATTAGCGACTTAGCAACAGGCTGTATGGCGATACGGTCCATACCAAAACCATCCGTTAAAAAGTCCTTGTGGATGGGTGCCCATGTTTCACGGGGGACGTTTCGGGCACTTTTGGAGAGTCCCGACAGCTGCAAGTGCCAATTGATACGTCTAAAGCCCTAAAAGAGTGGCAGCAAAGTGACACGTAGTGAAACATAAAAAGTCGAACTGTCAAGACCAAGCACAGGCTCACTAGGTTGGGAGATCTTCAGAAAAACTTGACTTTCTCTTTCCGTCGATGTCTGGTCTATTTCTCGCTGCCCCCACCCCCACTTCTTTCTCCACATCTGTCTTCATATGTCAACCACTGAGGCTCTCAGCAGCCCATTGAAACCGAACCAAAGGGATATTGAAGTTATATGACTGCAACAAGTCCCCATTCTTCAAAATCTCAATTGCTAACTCGTTTTTAAACTAGACAGCTGCCACAGCAGGAGTCAATGTATTGGTACTCTGTTGAGATTATTATACTCTTCCAACAGAGCTCTCTCGCTCTATCTCTCTCTGCTCCCTCTCTTCCTCTCTTTCCTAAGCCTATCACTCACGGATAATGGAGAGCCATATAGAGGCAATATCCGGTATATTAATTTTATTTAAATTTGTTGTTTTCTTTCCTATAACGCTGGCCACCCTCTATTCATTCACTACGTGTACCGCTGCGGCACCCTACAGAGTAGGAGAACCGGAGAGCTCGGTGGGTGAAATCGTTCTAGAGGGGAGAAAAAAAAAACTGCCCATGCAACTTAGACACCCACTAGAAAATACTAATTTAGATTCAGTTTCTAAAGGCAAATCAGCGCAGGTTTCGCCTCTCTCCTTAGAGGACCAAAAATACATGATAGACAGCGCCAGTAACTCTGGTTGCAAATATCTGGCATAAATTCTAGCTGCTCATTGTTTAACAAGTGCGAAGCGACAAGCGTGGGTTCAGCAAGCGCTCTAGGTCATAGTACTCTGTTGTTTCAGGTCACCTAAGCTCACCTTGGAGGCTCGCTTTACGCTACTTGCGCGTGACATTTTGGTAAACAAAGCAGAACACCCGCTGGTTACCGATACCTTTTCCAAAACATGACGCTCACGAACGTCAGGGGATACCTTTTCCAAAATATGACACTCACCATTGTCAGGGGACACAAGAACGCTCCCTACTGTTGATTTTAAAAACACGCTGCTGTCAGTTTGTTCTTGGTTCAAATTATCCTAACTATGGCTGCATGCTCAAATCCTTGAAAAAATGACAGCGAAAACTGCGGGAAATGAGAGCAAGGTGTCGCAATAAATTTAATATGGAAAAAATCCTTTTTATTTTCAATTTCTTTCTTTGTTTTTCCCTTTTGGGAATTCTGTGTAATTGGGACCTAGGTAAAATTGGTCAGTACAGGTGCATCGGATCCTTGCATATACTGAGTACATTGTATCATAAACTACTTTGGTTCTGTTTGGCGTTCCCTCCCTCCCTCCCTCTCTCTCTCTCTCTCTCTCTCTCTATGTTGCTTTTCGTTTCTCTCTGTTTGCATGCTTGCTTTCTCTCTCTCTCTCTCTCTCTCTCTCTCTCTCTCCCAATTCCCCCCTATTATTTTCTTTCCTGTTGTTTTTGTTACCGGCCGGGTATAGGTGAGAGCCTGTAGGTGTATCAGTGTATGTGATCTCTGTTACCCCGCTGTCCGCGTGAGCAGTGGTCCGGCAGTTGCCACCTGAGACAATCTAAGAACCCGGGGAAAAGCTCAGCCAGCGATGCGCGGTGTTTACCTCAGCACGGTCTATCACCACAGCAGGGGCTGTCGACACCACCACCTACCAAAGTGTATTATTAAAACAAAAATAAATGTACGAAACCGGGTGCAAATACGCTTTACGGGCATCAGCTTAGCAGCTCTGATATAGCAAGGCTGGCTTCCCACAGCATCACGCCTGGTCAGTCAGGGAGCGGTGACCACGGGGGGAGGCAGTGACTACAGAAAGGGGTTGAGTTGAGTTGGTTTTAACGTCCAACATCAGCACTATATAGGCTATATTGTGGACGGGCCCCAAGACGAACGTCTGACAATTGTATGTGCTGCCACACACGAGACAGGGCGGGGATACCATGACTCCTGTCTCAGTCGGTCACATTATACTGACACCGACCCAACCAGTAGGGAACGCAACCGCCAGGATTCGAACTCGGGACCTTTTGCATCGGAAGCCGATGTTCTACCCCCGGGCCACCCCCCCCCCCCTTACAGAAGGGGAAGCCCTGGTGGTTGACGTCACTCAGAGATAGGTAAGGGAGAACACATAAGAGAGAGCAGGGCGCTGCAACGCTAAGACTTCGCTGTTAGGAAAACACGCAAATCAAAGGTAGTCATGTTTAAGGATATGAAGCAAAACAAGGTAGAGATAGCGGAATGAATGGTTGGATTGATCATGGTTGGGTGGATGGAAGATGGATAGATAAATAGGTAGAAAGCGGCACTGATTGGTGTCTATGCACCAGCAATATCATGAGCTGGACATCGGTGGTACATGGTGAATAGTTCTATAGGGCGTGTGCATTTCCCGCCAGGTGAAACTGCCTCAGCCTTAGACGAATAGACTGTGTTTCTATAAGTTATCTAGAGCTGGTCTCACGATCTCATCATACAGCCCGGGTTGATCACACAATTCTTCCCTGATTCGATAGTGAATCAGTGCATGGGTGGATCGTAGATAGGTGAATAAATAGATGGGTGGATTACATTAAGTGAAATGATAATTGCCATAATTACATAAGAACGTGACAGATAAGGCGTTTTTTTGTGCACCGCTAAAAACAAGTCACCACGCTCAGCATGATTAGCTTGGCACGGCAGGAATGTGAGCTTGCAGGTGTAGAGCAGGCGAGAGAGAGAGAGAGAGAGAGAGAGAGAGAGAGAGAGAGGGAGGGAGAGGGAGAGAGAGAGAGAGAGAGAGAGAGAGAGAGAGAGAGAGAGAGAGAGAGAGAGAGAGAGAGAGAGAGAGAAAGAGAGAGAGAGAGAGAGAGAGAGAGAGAGAGAGAGAGAGAGAAGTACATAGAAAATGTTATGATCAAAATGGTAGGACGAGCTAAGATTCGAACTGTACACTCGCTGCTTATCCTGCCTCATTTCCTCTCCCTCAGCTGGTCCATATTACAAAGACAATAAAGGCCTCCAAAGAGCATCCTACCATCTCTCTCTCTCTCTCTCTCTCTCTCTCTCTCTCTCTCTCTCTCTATCTCTCTCTCACCTCCCAGGTGACGCTAGTACATGTACATGGAGCGGTCCCGAGTTTGAACCTTCTGGCCAGCGAATGAGACCAGGCTATGAGGACAATGGGCGTCAAGCAGTGGACATACTTGTGCAGCGCATGACTAATAATGAGGTTTTGTTGCTTGCCGTTACTCAGGTTAGGTGTTAGCACAGTTAGCACAGGATCAACAGGTGCTCGCACGCCTGTCTGCCTCGGTAGGACCAGTGCTGCACAGTGGGGATTAAGACAGTGAGGGGAAAAGGAGGTTGGAAGGAGAAGGACGGAAGAGGAGCAAACACAAACACAAACACAAGCACAGCAAGACATCTCTGTTAGTAGGTGCTTAAAGATCAGCAAAATAAATAACACGCATCATCTACATAACAGTTTACATTTCTTTTCTCTGTCTCTCTCTCTCTCTCTCTCTCTCTCTCTCTCTCTTTCTCTCTCTTTCTCTCTCTCCCTCTCTCTCCGAAAAAGGATCCAGTCCTTACTAAGAGTTTATCCCCAGGGGAGTAAAAAATGCCGTACAGAAACTGTTATGTCCACCATCGATTTGAACACGTGGACGGATGCGGCATTTGGAAAGAACTGATACCTGAAGATCGAGAGTTCTGACCCAAGGGGAAGATACGGCAGTGGTAGTTAAGTTGGTTTAACGTCACCAAAGAGCATCCTACCATCTCTCTCTCTCTCTCTCTCTCTCTCTCTCTCTCTCTCTCTCTCTCTCTCTCTCTCTCTCTCTCTCTCTCCGAAAAAGGCCCCAGTCCTCATTTAGAGTTTCGGAGTTTCTAGCCAGGGGAGGAAAAAATACCGTACAGTAACTATTGTGCGCATCATCAATCTGAACACGTGGACGGATGCGGCATTTGCAAAGAACTGATACCTGGTGATCGAGATGGCCCAGGGGGAAAATAAGACAGTGGTAGTTGAGTTGGTTTTACATCCAAAATCAGCACTGTATGGCCTAATTTGGACAGCCCAAAGACTAACGTCTGACAAACACAAGACATGGCGGATATACCATGACTCTTGCCTCAGACGTTCACATTCAGTTGACACCAACCCAACCAGTAAGGGGTGACATCGCCAAGACTCTCGAATCACGGACCCCATGCAATAGAGGCTGTTGTTCTACCCCAGGACTACCGTCCCCGGGAAATTAGGCAGAAAAGATCAGTTGATAGATAGATAGAAAAAAAGATAGATAGATAGACAGAGGGAGACGAGTCCCACGCGGAGCTAAAGAGGAAGGAAGATTGAGAGTTAGGGGAGGATGAGGCGCAAATTATCAGTACAAATAATTGTATCGTCGAATGTAAAAAGCTGCACACTTCACCCACTGGTGCCTCTCATTATTATTTACAAGACAATTTGTTTTTAAACTTTGAGCTGCAGAATCGAACGGAATCAGCCCAAACCCTTCAGCAGAGTTAAAAACTTACATTACATCTTAACAAGATTAGAATTTGTTTGCATGCAAAACACGAGCACATAGCTTCCACATCACAAAAACAAGCTCCTAACCCCCTCAGATTGGACTGCCAGTGTATCAAAGTCGGCCATATCTCGCCGCTAAACCGAGTGTTCAGTGTTAGGATAGCAAAGTGGACAACAGCATTAGGACACGAGCTTGTATCAACACAAGACTGGCCACTGAGTCAACAAACCTGGCCTGTTGGGCTTATCCTGGACTTGCTGCTCTCTGCTCTGGTCAGCTGGTGGTCAGTGCGACAGTCCAGTCCAGATAGAGTCTCGAATCAGATGGATCATCTCTGTGGCCCAGCGCATGGACATCATTGTTTTGACGTGCCTCTTCAGAGCAAACACGGATCAACAGCGAGCGCTTATTTGCTTAGACTAGATGCCCTGAATTAGACCTAGATCTATATCTATATCGCACAGGGTATCCAATACATGTACTGCCCCTGTTAGTACATCGGTTCTCTCTCCAAGGCACAACAACAGGACAGTCGATAAATCCGAATGGGAATCAACCTAAGCTGTAGAATTCTATAAACACAGGTGTAATTGAATGCAGATCAAACCGAGCTGTGAGATTCAAGAGTTTGACTTTGTAATCTTGGAGTAGCTTTACATTCTCTCGGTTCCCAGAGTAATCCTAGATCCTACGGAAACGGCGAAACGTGGCTAAGATTCGAACCTAGCCCATTGCACTCGTGATTAAAAGCACCGACTTATTACAAGCACACTCAAATAGGTTGACCAATAATATCTATATATGATCAGACAAAACTGCTGCTGGCATACTACAGACGTTAATGACTGGATCTAGTCTAGATCTTAATCACAAGATTAACTATTGTTGATCAATAATTATTTTCTTCTGTCGGCTAAAACGATATAATCCACTGCACACAGTTCATGTGCAGCAATGGGCAATTTTCTTACACACTAAGGGCGAAATTTGCTATGAGTTTTTGCTTCTAACATACGGAGGTCATTTTATTTCTAATATGAATACAACGTAATATCCTCAGCATATTAATATAACATGCGGCGAGCTGATAGTAGTGCGCAAATTTATGTAGCACCAAATTAGACGTGTAGGATTATCTGCCTTCACACGGAGAAACGGACTCGCACCGAGCTAGTGAGGGGTCCATTATGCACTGCAGTCCTTACATTTCCAAAGAATATCACATGCGGCGTGTAGATCGTCAGGAATTGGACAATATTTGTGAAGCATCTCTCTTCTCTGTGTGGCCGCTATCCAAACTGCATGTATGCATATCACAACAGACCAGCGAGGTGGCGAAGCACCCCGGGGTAGACTATCGGTGCTCTGTACAGCACTGGCTCTCTAACCCCAGCTAGCCGCGCTAACCACACTGACTGGAGAGTAGCAGGACAAGTAACAGTCAGTGAGCTACCTGGACCAGGCAGAAAGTGACTGCCCCTTGCCAAGACCTTAAGTCGTATTTGTAGCCCCTCTCACTGGAACCTATGCGGAGGTGTCGTCAAACACAGCGTGGCGTCATTCGACAAGGTCAGTCACCCCGTCTTGTACATTTGATATGGTCTTGTAGACTCAAGACACAGAAGCACTAACTTAAATAATCCAATCTGCGGTGACGTTGACCAGTGGTCAGTGCCCAGGTGGGCAGCAGCGTGCTGGTACAATGTACTATCCATAGCTGCCAATCATCAGGTTAAAAAATTAATTTTGTACACGTTTTCGTACCTTTTTTGCTGATTTTGCCTACATTGTACACATGATCGGGTCGGCAGCTCTGCTGCACCTAGCGCTTGCCGAATGGACTGCGGCCAAATCTAATACAATCATACTGTGGGTTGTTGAAGCAATAATGCTGAGGACACTATATCTACACGCGGCACTGTTAGTGTTATGCTACGATAAGTACTGGTGCCCGCTAGATCCGACTAGCTACGCTTCAGTCTCAGCCCTGGCACTTTAACTGGTCACCCCGGATGACCAGAGCTCGGCCTGGCATGGCAGCAGAGGGGAGTGGACACTGGCATGGTCAAGCGGGGACGGAGCGGGATTATCCCCGCGCTGCACCTGAGTTGACAGTACGGTGACCGGAGGGGAGAGGGGAGAGGGAGGAGGGAAGAGAGGGGAGGGGCGGTGCATGGGTGCATAATTCAACCAGCGATGTGCAGAGAGCGCAAACAGCCGCTAATCTTGTTAGACACGGCTCGGGGGAGAGAGAGAGAGAGAAGGAGAGAGAGAGAGAGAGAGAGAGAGAGAGAGAGAGAGAGAGAGAGAAGGCGAATGGTTTCTGTTAATTCAGCTCCAAGCTCGGGGATTTAAGTGTATTGATTAGAGAGAGGGAGAGAGAGCACAGGGCAGAGAGAAGAGAACGAGACTGTAGAGAAAGAGAAAAGGAGAACGAGAGTATATGTATGTGTATACGGAATATTAAACAGGTAGATGTCTAAAGAGTGTAAAAAAGTAGAGAGTGGGGAAATATGGTTAGAACATGTACATGTACTGAAGAGGTGATCTGGAAAGTTGTATTTCTTTTTTTGTTAGTTTTTTCTCCTGACATCAAACCATTTGTTAAGAATTGTATGTTTGGTGTGTTCTCTCTCTCTCTCTCTCTCTCTCTCTCTCTCTCTTTCTCTCTCTCTATCTATCTCTATCTCTCTCTCTCCCCCTCCTTCCCACTAGCTGCCTGTCTCCTCCTTTATCCCCCCTCTCTGAACCAATAATAAATCATTGAGCCAGATTTGACTTGATGCTGAGCACGGACAAGACACATCCCTGATTCGAACCGCAGCCACCCAGCGCTGATCACATGTGCCAGCATGCGTGCACGGGTTGAAACCCTAGAGCGGCGCACCGAGTGGCCCTGGCTTAGCGCACTCGCCCATTAACTGATCCGCCTCACTGCCCCAGCCAAGCCAGTCAAGAGAGACAGACAGAGAGGCGGGGTGAGCAGCAGCACCACCTGCAGCTGGCAGGGCCCTATGTCCCCGCCTGAGCCCCTGACACTGGGCCAGGCGGACAGTCCGGCCCTGGCTGGGTTTTTGCGTCCCTCACGCCTCAAAATATTAAGGGGCAGTGTGGCCTCTCAAAACGATAGAATAGCTATACACTGGAGAGAGAGAGAGAGAGAGAGAGAGAGAGAGAGAGAGAGAGAGAGAAAAGAGAGAGAGAGAGAGAGAGAGAGAGAGAGAGAGAGAGAGAGAGATCGATACAGAGAGACAGAGAGACAGACAGAGAGGCGGGGTGAGAGCCAGCACCACCTGCAGCTGGCAGGGCCCTATGTCCCCGCCTGAGCCCCTGACACTCTATCAATATATCTGTCTATCTATCTATCTATATATCTATCTATCTATCTATTAATTAGTCTATCTATATGTGCCTGTAATAATATGGTTTAGTGACCAAGCATGTGGTGCGCTAGCATCCTCGCTCACCATTTATTTTTTAAGAAAATCACACATGGCAAAACATGCATGCCATTACATTTAGCCTGAATGTTGGTCACAATCAGCCCTTGATCAAGAGAGTGGCAAAGAGGAAGGGGTAAACTAGACAAGAGAACAACAACATTTCTACGTATTAAACACTTTCTCTCCCACGCCCAGACGTCCAATAACAAACATTGAAAGAACTTCTATTTCACTATATAGCACATACATGTGCATTGTTTGAGAGTGATACCTGGGGGTCGGTCTAGATCATCTAGAAGTGTCGCTGGGATTAGCAGCAAACGGACACCGTAATCTCCCCATTCTGTGCCAGGCTTTAAAGATCCCCGCCCCAGGCGATAGAGAATGGCACCACCGGCACCACAAACATTTTGTTTTGATCAGATGGGAGGTGGACCTCAGATAGAGAGAGACAGAGAGAGAGAGAGAGAGAGAGAGAGAGAGAGAGAGAGAGAGAGAAGAAGAAGAAGAAGGAAAGTGGAGGAGAAAAGCACATGTAGTACATGATAGCTTTTTAATTATTTTTTTTTCTTCCCCTTGCTTTCTCCAACTAGGGTGATGGTGATACACGGATGCCCAGACAATAACCTGGAACGTCATGCTTGTCAGTCCAGAGCACCTCCTGAGATCGATACACAAGTCTTGGTCAACCCTACCAATAGGAAAGAAGGCGCCCTGGTTGAAGAATCAGGTTTATCTGGTTAGAAGGCGCACCATTCTACTGAAATGGGCATAGACTGTGCGTCAGAATAGGCGTCAGGACCTAGTGAGCAACTTAATGACTCCTGCAGTCGCCCTATACAAGTAGACAACAAGTAAGTAAAGTAAGCTATTGGCCTGCACAACACTGTGACTACTGGCACCATTGTCGGCGCCTGTGGCCGCGTAACACTTCACAGGTGAGCACGCCCTAGACGGATCGCTTGGTCAGCGTCGCCGCTTACGTGGGTGTCAACCTCCAGAAAGACTAAATGCCTCTACGGACTCAAGAAAAATCTTATACGGCGAGTAGTCCTGTCCCGGCAATTCGGGGGTTAAGCAGTGGCACCAGAAGCCGACAATCCGCTCTCTCCCTAGATATCGACAGTCCATGGGTTAACTTCTGTGAGCACCCAAGGGTTAAGCAGTGTCACCAGAAGCCGGCACGCCGCGCTCTCCTTAGAGATCGACAATCCATGGGTTAACTTCTGTGAGCACCCAAGGGTTAAGCAGTGTCACCAGAAGCCGGCACGCCGCGCTCTTCTTAGAGATCGACAATCCATGGGTTAACTTCTGTGAGCACCCAAGGGTTAAGCAGTGTCACCTGAACCTGGCACTCCGAGGGCAAAGACAGTACAACTTAACCAACGTACCAAGAGAGAAAATGAAGTCCAAAAATGCGACTACGGGTCACGTGATTTATACGCACGTTAATTACAGGCGTGCATCTCTCTCTGAGCGAAGTACAAGTATTAACAACACTGTTTTCACTATCATAAAGCATTATTTTGTTTGTATGTACGAACAATGGTAAGCAAAACCAATTCTAGTGCGCACAGTGTTAAAACCCTAGCTGAGCTCAATGTTTACCGCGCTTCATGTCGTCGGAAGGTCCAAACCTAAGTCTACAGGGTGACGTCACAGCTCCCCTGCCTTGACCGCGGGTTAAGCAGTGTCACCAGGACCGGGTCGCCGATTGTTCCACTATCTGTCAGCTCCGGTCAGACTCAACGCCTGTCATGTCAGTCTAGCCGGGGCGATCTGTGTCAGATCACTGCATGCGCGAGTTGTCGTCAGTGTTCCAAGAAACCCAAGCTGGTTGATCGATTCCCTCAAAATACAAAATAATTCCAAAGTTTGGGGGTACGTGTGCCACGATCTGAGACAGACAGGCACACACGCTGAGATACAGATTAGGAAAAAATATAAAAACGAGAGGGAGGGGGGTTTTAGAGAGATAGTTATAAAACGTCTTAGAGAAAGAGCGGCAGTGGGGTCAAATTGAGGCAGGGGGATAAAGAAAGGAAAAGGGTCGGCGAAAAGAGATAAGAGAGGGAGAGACAGGGACAGAGGAAGTATAGAGGGAAACAAAGGGGGATATAAAGATGGACAGATGGAGATATAGATAGAGAGAAACAGAGGGAGCTTGAGACAGAAACCTGTGAGCAGCGACCACAGTGATCCGTTTATCCCCCGTCCCGCAGGGCTGGTGTTCGAGTCCAGGATTAGCTCCAGATCTGCAGGTCAGATCCAGGAATTCTGCCAATGCGGCAGTTCTCTGAGTTCTGAGGCCTGTGATTACACTATTACAGTGGGGCCAGGCAAGAATGGAACTAAGGTCATGGGAGCCACATCGCTCAGTGGTCGGATAATGCATGCTCTAGGCTGGTAAGCAGAAGATCCGCGGTTCGAATCTTATCTCGTGCCTCATAAGGGTATAGGACTTTCCGGTAAACCTGGTTACGTTATCAGATATAACTCTTCATTATTTAAGAAAGGACCAACAACTTAAAAATAAATGCAAGAATATTTAGCTTACCACAAGCCAGAGTGGATTGATTTCACAGCGGAAATAAAGAGAACAGACAAAGCTGCGAGACCTGATGGCAACACCGGCGAAATGACCAAAATGACGAAATGTTTTACGTCCAGTAAGTCATGAAAAGTTAAGAACAGGCTAATTGTGTACCTCGGGCAAAAATATTAATGTTTTATTTACCCAATGAAGTCCAGTGATTATCTGTGTTACCTATATGGTAATTCCGGGAACCACCAACATGTACTCAATGTAATAAAAGTCCATCATCATCATCATAGTCTGACGTTCTCTGTCTTTAGCGATCGTTCATGCCTCGCTGGGCCTCATTTGTAGCCAGTTGCTGATGTCATCCATCCACCTTGTAGGTCTGCCCTGTCTTCGTTTCGCCCAACACCTTCTGCTTCTAGGCTGTGTTTTTCCAAACTGCCATGTTTTAATCGCTCAGTGGTCGGATAATGCAATTTGCATGCTCTAGGCAGATAAGCAGGAGATCCGCGGTTCGAATCTTATCGCGTGTCTCATAAGGGTATAGGACTTTCCAGTAAACCTGGTTACGTATCAGATATCACTTTTCATTAATGAAGAAAGGACCAACAACTTAAAAATAAATGCAAGAATATTTAGTTTACCACAAGCCATACAATATTACACAGAGTGTATTGATTTCACAGCGGAAATATAAAGAAAAGACAAAGCTACGATACCTGATGACAACACTGGCGAAATGGCAAAAAATGGCGAAATGTTTTATGTCCAGTAAGTCATGAAAAGTTAAGAACAGGCTAAATGTGTACCTTGGGCAAAAATATTCGTTTTTATTCACGCAATGAAGTCCAGTGATTATCTGTATTACCTCTATGGTAATTCCGGGAACCACCCACATGTACTCAATGTGATGGAAGTCCTGGGACAATTGGCCGTTATAACCCTTCGCTGCCTTTTTGCAAAACTTGATATAGGATATTGCACCGTTGAGGCTTTCGATGGCAGATTAACATCTTAAATTGGCTAACAAAAATGTGGAGGTTGTAGCCATGCAATGCACTTCCACAACAACAACAACAACTACTACTACTACTACTACTACTACTACTACTACTACTACTACTACTACTACTACTACTACTACTACTACTACTACTACTACTACTACTACTACTACTACTACTGCTACTACTACTACTACTGTTACCTCTATGCTTTTGACACAATGTTCAAAAGGAAATAAGACAGGCTGGGTTTACTTCACCAGACATATTTCTCTGTTTACTCATAAGTAAACAACCACACGTCGTAAAAATCAAACTTCCTAATTATTGTATACAATGTAGTTTAGATAACTTCTCACTCAATCAACCGTATCGCCCTATAGGATACCCCAGGGGAACCGCCATCATCATCATCATAGTCTGACGTAGCATCCCGTAGAATCTGCCTGAAGAGTAACTGTTCTATGTCTTTAGCGATCGTTCATGCCTCGCTGGGCCTCATTTGTAGCCAGTTGCTGATGTCATCCATCCACCTTGTAGGTCTGCCCTGTCTTCGTTTCGCCCAACACCTTCTGCTTCTAGGACGTGTTTTTCCAAACTGCCATGTTTTTTCAGGTGTCCATGTGCAGCTAGGGCAACCAAGCAGACTTTAAACCCAGCTCTGAACCCATTCAATCTCTCTACCACCTCTCTCTCTCTCTCTCTCTCTCTCTCTCTCTCTCTCTCTCTCTCTCTCTCTCTCTCTCTCTCTCTCTCTCTCTCTCTCTCTCTCTCTCTCTCTCTCTCTCTCTCTCTCTCTCTCTCTCTCTCTCGGGGGCTGGGGTAGAACATTGGCTTCCGATGCAAAAGGTGCGTGGTTGAAGCCCTAGCGATTTCAGCTTAATGTAAACGACTGAGACAGCAGTCATGGTATCCCCGCCCTATCTCTTGTGTGGCATGCATGGCAGCACATAAAATTATCAGACGTCAGTCTTGGGCCCCGTCCATAATAAAGTCTAAGTCTAATAAAGATTCTGAACGTTAAACCAACTCAACAACATCAACTCTCTCTCTCTCTCTCTCTCTCTCTCTCTCTCTCTCTCTCTCTCTCTTCTCTCTCTCCTCTCTCTCTCTCTCTCTCTATCTCCTCCCCTCTCTTGGAGGGCAGACCAGACCACCCGAGGCGCCCATCCAACCCCCAAAAGGTGCAGCGTTTTCTCAATGAGTTTCCTGCACAGCTGCAGCAACAGACACATGGGAGATAACCGCTACAGATTGCTCATTGTGGGGACACCATAATGTATTAGATTGGTGATTGACGACTTTGGCAAGCGGTAATACAACTCCTTATATAAACACAATGTTTGCTGGATTCTGCTTGGGTTTTGGGTAAACCTGTAATTCGGGGATTAACTTAAGGGCGTGACAGAGAAGCAGGTAATGATAGATAGATAGATAGATAGATAGATAGATAGATAGATAGATAGATAGATAGATAGATAGATAGATAGATAGATAGATAGATAGATAGATAGATAGATAGATAGATAGATAGATAGATAGATAGATAGATAGATAGATAGATAGATAGATAGATAGATAGATAGATAGAGAGTATAGATAGAGAGAGAAAGAGAGAGAGGAGAGAGAGAGAGAGAGAGAGAGAGAGAGAGATAAGAAGCAAAGACATAGAGAAAACGTTCTATGTGTGATAGAGCCAGAGAATCCGACAAACAGACAAAGAAAGAGAAAGAAAAACCCACAGAATGTTATAGAGACGGAGAGACGTATTGCTGTTGATAACAGAGAATGTAGCAGCGAGAGGTACATATAGATACAGAGAGATAACGCGCAGTGCTCACACGGCCATAAAGATAACACGCGGCATTGTTCCAAACCAGGCGCCTTGTTGCTCACAGTCAGATGTGTGGCGTCATACGCCAAGGTCACTCAGGTAAGATGCCAATCAAATAGTTGATACGTGAAAGCCCACATTGTATGCGAGTATCCCTGAGAATTCTGTTCCGAGGTGAGATTCGAACCGCACACCTCCACTTATCATTCTAGATAATTTCCAGCCTGAACTAGCAGTGCTTCAAACACCAGATCTCCTTACACTTCAGTTTCTCGATCTCTAGCCCTGTTGTTTTCTTCACCCACTGAGCAATGTGTGACGCCACGCGTCAAGGTCGCGCAGGTAGAACGCGATGCCTGTCAACATGCAGGACTACTCTACATCTAGATCTAGATATCTGTGCACTAAACTTATTCCCGAGTCATTCAAAATGGAGGCGCCGCTTTGTTGTGACTCTGCCTGGCATGCGTTTAGGGTGGGGAATAATCGTGCAGAGAATGTTAGAATGTTAGAATGCTGTCCCCGTCAGGCGATGGATCTCCAGGCAGTTGGAGTCTAGACACCGATATGTTTGATATGCTGGGTTCATATCAGTCATACAGACAGACTTGCAGACAGACACACGCAGACAGAGGCCGAGACAGGATAGACTAGCAGGCATACACACATACTGATAGAAAGGCAGACAGAGAGACAGATAGACAGACGAACGTGTAGTCATACATGAACCCAAGCACCCCAGTACAGAAGCTCGGAATCTAGTGAAAGAGCCAGGTCAAGCCAAAAACTCGGGTGTATAAAAACCGACGGTCTAATCGAAGTCAGGCTTGTTAGCTCGTATGCTTGCTTATAAAAACAATACAAATATATACCTACAAAAATTAGCAAGAAGCTTTGGAATGGTGTTGTTGTACAATCTCATTCCAGGGAAGAATATCTTTGGTAGAATCAGTGAGCAAAATTAATAAACATAACAAACTTGATGGTAGAAAGAGGTAATGTGTTGAACAATTTATTTGATAGAAATAAAAGAAATAGTGGATCTGGCCTTTTCAAAGCCCCACCAGATTAAAAACTTGGACATCTTTCTCGTTGGCAAATTATCCTGATATTTATGTATAGTGCACAAAACATGCCCAGTGCATTGGTTTGACCGGCGCTTTATGCAAGAAGAGCGCTGCTTCTCTGGGCTCGTCTTTCATGCCGTGTACTCGACATTACGCAGCGCGCCGCTAGCCAAGTATGTAAAGCTAATGTGAGTGAAAGAGTCCCAGTGGGCGGGTCTTTGGAGTGAGCACTCCCAAAACAATTGTTTTGTTAATGGACCAATTAGATGTGCGCAAGAGAACGAGGAAGCTCAGTTGGTTGAGCGGGCGGCTTCAAAATCAGAGGTCCGAGTTCTGTCCTGATCATACTGCACATGGTTCTTATGGGAAGGGTCGCTTTGTCCCTGTGTGACAGCACACAGTTTTGTCGAAATTTTATATTTGAGACCTTCGCCGAGTAGGACCCCTATTGAATACATAGACGAATTTTAACGAGGAAAGATTTAACTTTCTCTTCCTGATCAACAAACAGCAAACGGGAAACAAATCACCAAACTAGTCTGGTCGGCCAGAAAACATTTGACTCGCCCATGGTGCACAAACATTCCGCATTTAATGTCCATTATGTCATTACACAAATTAGATTAATTTTTCTCGCTCACGACGTTGCGAGTTAATGGTATGATTGCGCTTTCGAAATCCCCCAGGCATTGTAAAAAGATTGATATTATCGACAGGCTATGTTCTCGATTCGATCAGTTATGATCCTCCCGATAGCCGCCAGTGATTGAGTGGATTCTGTGCAGATTGGTTTTAAGCTAGATCCATATCAACCGTCGTGTTCTTGTTCACTATACCCTTAATCTCGTTTTGTTCTTTTGATCTTGAGCAAATGGATTTGGCTAATACACGTTTCAGCTACCAAGATTTGTGTTTTTGTGTCTGTGTGGGTGGGTGAGTGGAGGGTGACAGCAGTTGACTCAATAATAATTAAGCAGAAACGTTTTCTATGTCAAATACATTTTTTTACGCAGTGCTTCGTCCTGGAGTTCAAGTTAGTGACTGATATGTTGTGTACATTTGTATTGCCCATTTAGAGCGCAATATGCTTTTAATGTCGTTAAGTTCGTTTGATCAGCCGTCAGCCAAGTGACTCAGAAACACCGTGTCGAGGAGGTCGAGGAACTACACCAATTTGCCATTACTGATGTTGGATGGTTCCGTAGCTTCCTCCAGAGCTGCACACAGCCACAAATACCTTGTCGGTGCATCATAGTGGAGAATTCAGGGGAGCAGCCAGCTCAGTGGGTTAGTGGTCTGGACAGAACAGAATGATATCGGTGTTCTTGGCTGGTTCCCCTATCTCCGTGGAATATTCTTCGGGACACCTCTAGAGGCGAAGAAGAATGTATCGAAGAATACAAACCAGAGGTCTCACAACATCATTCTGGCTGGCTTGGTCTTAGAGTTAACGAGGAATCAGATTTGGTTCAGTTTTGCTGATTTCTTTTCGCCCGTCGGTATCAATTCAAGGTTATATCGCGGACAGTCCCAAGTCTAACGTCTAGTATGCCAAACTTAGAGCGGATAGCAATACGTTTCTCTGAGGCTGTCACATAACAGTGCACCAGCTTTTTTTTTCTAAGAGCGCGGATAGCAATACGTCTGTCTGAGTCTGTCGCATAGTGCACCAGCTGGATTTAGAACCACGCACCTCCTGTTCCTCAATCCAGAACACCGACCATTCTTATAGCTACCAAACTCCCTCCCCTTCCCTATTTGTTCCCCCCTCTCTCTCTCTCTCTCTCTCTCTCTCTCTCTCTCTCTCTCTCTCTCTCTCTCTCTCTCTCTCCGATCCCAGAGGTTGCTCACGCCTGTAATTAATTAATTGGCGCGGTGCTCAGTGAATGCTCAGTGAATGCTCAGTGACTGCTCAGTTCTAAGGCAGGGGCTCGGTAATTGAAGCCGTACTCCCGGCAGAACACATCCTTCTCCGGGCGGTTCCCCGGCAGCGCGACTTCCGCTGCGAGAGGAAGTGCTCCATTAGGCGCTCGCGTCCCGCGTTTCGGCCCCGGCGACCATCTGAGCATTCCGTCCTGATGGCCATTAGTGGGGGAGCGCACAAAGGACCAGGAAACACACATGCAGGAGGAAACAACACTGGAGAGTATTAGTTAATGCTATTAACTTCTTGTTTCCCGACAAATTAAAAGGGATAACATTCCTCGACCAAATAAAAGTGGTGCTACCGGGTGGAGAAAAAAGGGAGCTAATGTTTTAATACACAATCATTTTGAAGTTGTTGGCGCACAAAGGAAGAGGAAATATTCAAAAAACCAATTGGGAAAAAACAAACGTCGTGGTATTGCTTAATCCTATCAGCTTTTGTTTCCGTCAAATTAAAAAGAGTAGCATTTCTCCCCCCAATAAAAGTGATGTTAGAGGGAGGGAAAGAAGGGCTACTAGATGTCTTAATATTTAATAACAAGTAGTTATTGTAGTTCGCAGTGACAGTAATGATGGAAGAAGGAGAGAGACAGAGATTCAGACCAAAAATATATGAATGGAAGTCCAAGAAAAAAGGTTATTGAAAAGGTATCAGAAAGAGATACATGTAAAAAAAAGAGAGAGAGAAGAAAGAGAAATAGATGGGTAGAGA
>RQTK01000074.1:236931-253514 GCA_003991915.1 Elysia chlorotica
GGGTGGGAGTTTATATTTACGGCACTTCAGTGCAGTAATGGCTGGTTGGTAGAGCGTTGCAATGGACGAGCAAGAAGTCCGGGATTAAATCACCAGCCACTGCACTGCCAGAGAAAGCGTACAATCTGCATTATACATTGTAAATGTACAAGGCGTCATACAGCTTAGTCGGTAGTTGTCTAGAGTAATGAGCATTGGGGACACATTCAATCCGAATCTAGTACCCCATCATTTGTTTGACAAGCATCTCCTGACTTTGTAGACTTGGTACATTATATGGCAAAACGATCAAAGAGGATTGGATTGTCTTTAGGACACTGCCACAGCATCCGTAGTCTTAGATTGGTCGCCGATTGGTTATGCCTTATGGTGTGGGGAAGATGTTCCACAAGTTATTCTCTACAAATATAATGCTCCACAATGATAACACAGGGATTTCCCAGTTACGGTTGGGGAACAATAGACAGGATCACTGTCCTTACGGTTTTATATTAAGACCACGTATCCGCTGATGCTCCGTGCATGGCGTGTTACTATTTAAATCCCTATCATAGTATCAACTATGAAATTGACTATGTACAAAGTTAAGCTTTCACGCTGCTGAAAGTCTACAGTACAAAGGACACTACAACGCTAAAAGTGGAAATGGTGCACTAGACCGTCTCGCTGCCAGAAGTCTGCAAATACGTAGTATGAACTGTTTGTTGTTGCTTTTTATTTTAGCTGTCACGCCTTGTTTTCTTATGGTTGCAAAGCCTAAGTAAAAACTAAAACTGCATGTTAAACTTACGAGCAAAATGGTATAAAGCGCGTAACGTGTACTTGAGTCGTGTGTACTGGCGGTGAACGGGTTGCAATAAACGCTGCGCTGCGGAGACAAGTCACTGTTTATGTTCGCCCACGGTTTTAGTGCCTGTAGTGTCACGTAATAGAACATTACTTTTACGACAAGGTCCGAAGAAGAATGAAAGAGACGCTCCTGTAGAGGGCTGAACGTCCCGGGCAAGGCTGTGACGATGAAGTAATCCGAAAGGTAAGCTCTCAACTTGTTAAACGTCTTTAAAATTACTAAAGTCCATCATGTACGGAGACGGCTCAAACGATTTGATTCGGGGTTCTCCAATGCTGCTAATTGAGGACAAAGCGGCTTATGACTTACACACATTATATGAACTGACAAAGATCGTCCAGCACAGAACAAAAAGCGACCTGATGGGGAATGGAACCGAATCGTCTCATTTAAAGCTAAGCGCTCGAACAGCTGAGCTAAGTCAGCCCCTACCAATCAAGTGCAACTCACCTGGACCTAATGCGGGCATAGCTGGACAGCCCCAGTACTGGCAGACCATCCGACTGGACCAGGGAATAACACGCGCCCACTGACGCCCGTCTCTCGATATCCATGTCAGAAAACCGTCTAGCGTGCATCCTCACAACTCTCGCTCGGGGCTGCATTGATCTACGTCCAATTCATATAATTATAAAATTCATAAAATTCCACAAGTTTCTAGAGCGATATCACCAAGTCTTTACGCGAGGCTTAAGTACTGAGATAGAATTCTCTAGGTAATCCTCTCTCATATGAGTCGGCTACTGATCATAGGATTTTGTCCAATTCAAATAAATAAACGTCCAGCTTTGAATGGTGCCAGTTGAACAATCTTAAAATAGCACCGTGTCTGAAACAGCGCTCTATCCTACGACATTATGCTCATGTTCAAGATCTAAGACAGCAGCGTTTCCCTCATAGACCAGGCATCGATAAAGCTTCTTGCATGAATTTCACTATGACTGATCAAATTATAGAGATCTACAAATTAATCCCAATTCACGACGAACGGCCAATATTCACGGGAGTCTAGTTGAAGGAAAACAATTAGAAGAAACAGATCGGTCTAGCTCCACAGCCCAACACCTTGTGCTCTCACATAAACCAAATAGCTCTAGATCTAGTTCATTACATCTAAATGCGCCTCCACATGCATATCTCTCAGTAAAACCAAACTGCGGCTTTTAACCAATTGAAGATCAGCACAGAGTGAGGCTGGCTGTGATAAGCTGAGAGTGTCGCAGCTGACAGCAGACGCATGGAGGCGAGGTGACAAGATAACACTGGGCACAGTCATTTGTATTATGTCTGGGATGTTATCCATAGGGGGCAAATCTGTAAACAAAAAATGCGGTGATTGGGTCCATAGTGACGGCGAAGACCCCAGAAAACGGAATATTTTTTTAGTCAATTTAGCCGGCATTTGTTCATAATATTTGAAACTAACAAAACCATGAACAGTTTCATTTAACTTTTACAAATTGATTGAGATTGAGCCGCATATATGTTTGGAAAAAAACAAATTAGAGCGCACACCCATACTGGGTACTGTACTTTGATGGGCGTAGTCTTTTTTACTAATATTTTTTTCATTTAGATTGTTCAGGCCATGCTCTACTTTCAAGGTTGACATCTTGATTAGAAAGCCAAACAATAATGGATAGAGAGCACTTTGTATCAGTACCAGAGTGCTGTCTCAAGATGGTTTTATCTCCCACCTGGTCCGACACATATTCAAAATAAATCTACACAGGTACTCAATTCCCACAGAGCGTGTATAAATTGAGAATTATGGGAGGAAGAATCTCATAATGATCATTATATTCTTTATCACCGCCACCAACACTATCAACATCACCATTTTCATCATCATCATCATCATCATCATCATCATCATCATCATCATCATCATCATCATCATCATCATAATAATAATAAATTACATTTATTTAGCGCTTTCCATTTTCAGAATATTTTTAAAAATCTCAAAGCGCTTTACAGTGGATACACTAAATACGCATACATCATATCAATCAGCATGCAATTAAAAATTAAATATTAAAAGTTAAATCTTAGCCAAACAATATACATAAAGAGTACGTGTGACCGTTATCTGGAACAGCCTGTATGTACATCACGACGCACCCAAAGAGAAACACGGTGTTTGTCGATGACAAGACCTAGACCTATATTCAGTGCTAATGTTTTATGATCAGCTGCTGTTGTGAAACTGGTACAAAGTGTTTGGCTGATAAGATAAAACAGATCAGTGTGACACAGGATCGACACGACTACACAACGACCATCACCATAATTATCTCTAGCATGATTAAGGTCACTGACCAGACAACTAGCTCATATGTGGCCCCGGCTCCGATAAGGATTTTTCTGGAAACCTCGGAGACGAAATCCAAAAAAAAATGAGCAAATAAAACTTTCGTTAGCCTTTAGTAGCTTTAATAAACCCTTCCCCTTGTAACCAATCAACTACATGTAAATGCACCCATGCACTAAAGTTGACGCCATTTCCTGGCTATTTCAAATACATAGAATCATTCTAAGACTTGACAGAGCTGCTTACCTCAGAATGGTGTGGACTAATTCTAATCAAGTTGACCAACTCCCAAGCTGTTACTCCGGAATGGTTGGGCAGTGTTATGTGTACAAAGCACTCGGTAGATCTGAGCCTACCGCTGGAAACACGTAATCGACATCAGATCGCCTTGAAAACCGTTAGTTCGTTATGTGCATTGCGACTACCCAGCTCAAAATAACCGGACTGGTGAGCTCTCAGAACAGCATTATCAACCTATATATCTTATTTTAAAAAAAACCTTCTCTTGAAACAGATATATGCATATACCACGTCCTTCATAGTGTAATCTCACGGTATCATTGTCTCACTCTGAGTAAGAAATTGTATTTTTAGACTTCCAATAAACATAAAGTATGTCTTAGTCAAGCAGTCCTCTTGAAAAAGTTTGATGCACATATCCAGTCCACCACAACAGAAGATCGAAGGGTCTCACTCTCTCAGTATAAAGAACTTTTATTTTCTCTAGCTTCCACTGTAAGTAGATCTATATCTTATTCCAACAGTCCTCTGAAAACAGTTTGACTTTCACAGTGCGCACACAACCAAACACGATTGCACATTGTCTCCTGGTACACGGACCAGCTAGCTGGACACCGAGATCCCTGGAGAGTGTGAACCGTGGACAAAGCCGGCGTGCCTATCACACGTCTACACAATATGTGCCAAATCTGACGTGGGGCTGGCCAGTGAAAAAGCCAGTCCATTGAGAACTTACCGGGGGTACCTGAAACCATTGGTCAGTCAGTAGCTGGTATCCGGTCGCACTGGGAGAGCTGACGTGGGGCTGGCCAGTGAAAAAGCCAGTCCATTGAGAACTTACCGGGGGTACCTGAAACCATTGGTCAGTCAGTAGCTGCGAGGGGTTACCCTGGTATCCGGTCGCACTGGGAGAGCTGTATTGTTGGGCAGCGGGTAGAGGGTATAAAACAAAATCCTGGTGACAAATGTAAACCTTGACCACCTGAGAAGCAGACCGTGTACCAGCAGACCGGGAGGTGTGAAAGGAGTGTCCGGTGACGTCTAGCAACGTCCAGTTCCTAATGTCCGGACGGTACAGGTAAGGGTAGAACTCAGTGGGAACACAGGCACAATCGGCCCGACAGAAAATCTTTATAGGTTAAAACCACAGGGATCGCCGCCGCAAGTCCACAAGTTGTAGTTCCACGGCTCACTGGAGCCAGACCTCTAATAAAACTGTAACTGTAAGTGTAGCAGGACCCAGGGTAGACCCGGCCGCATTGTAGCGGGGCAGTCGAGCGCGCTAACATTACGACCACCCCATTGTCAGTCAGCAGAGCGGCTCTCTCTCCGGTGCTGGTGAGAGGGGGACATTATAAGCCTCTATGATTTCTCTCTCTCTCTCTCTCTCTCTCTCTCTCTCTCTCTCTCTCTCTCTCTCTTCTCACTACACACTTTACCCCTTTCTCTTTCTCTCTCTCTCTCCACTTCTCTCTCTCTCTCTCTCTCTCTTCTCTCTCTCTCTCTCTCTCTCTCTCTCTCTCTCTCTCTCCTCTCTCTCTCTCTCACCTATCTATCTATCTATCTATCTATCTATCTATCTATCTATCTGTTTCAGTTTGTCCGTTGGGCTTTTTGTCTGTTTGTTTAAAAAGTGTGTCAATATCTATCTCTCGCCACGACGAGTACAAGTAAAAATAGGCCTGACCACTGGTCATCGACCACTAAAGTCAGGGCACGTAGAGAGGGTGAGAGGCCACTCTTGCAGCCCATTGAGGGATCATTGAGAGCCTAAGTCTACGCACAGAATGGATCTAGACTTAAGAAGTGTGTTGACGAGTGTTCCCTCTGGTTCTACACAATATTGGCGTACATCTTAAGACGACTTCAAACAGCTGTTTTACGACATCAGCAGCCAACACAAAGACAGAAAAATTGAGAGTGAGAGAGAGAGAGAGAGAGAGAGAGAGAGAGAGAGAGAGAGAGAAACACACACACGCACACAGACAAAGAGACAGAGATAAACAAACAGGAGAACATACATAGACAGGCAGACAGACGAGATAGAGAGGGGAGGGCGGACGAGGATAACAACCCGAGAGACATAGGGTTTGGATTTGAGAGATGGGCAATTTCACATGGAAGTAAAACTATGCACACCTTCATCAATTAAGAAAGTTAATGCGAGTGTGGTGTGTATGATGGCGGCGCTGACAAAGTCGCTTCAAAATTGCTCCAGGAATCCTCCAGCACTTTACGCGCCGCGCATGCCAAGCAACAGGAGATATTATTGTGGTATGGCCCGCACCGCTACAGCAATCTGATCGGTGGTTAATGGTCTTTGTGGAGAACAGCCGCTTTAGCGACGATTCAAAACTGTCATTTTTCGGAGAGGGGGTGGGGGTGGAGGTATGGCCGGAAGCCGTGTAACATCTAATTTGTTCCAAGGATATTTAGTCATGGTCAGGGATGACTGGACGCTCCATGGTCTGTGATAAATGGTCAATGAAAAAGTAAGAGAGAAAGATATGTCTGCTCAATTTGGTCCAATTATATGAATAGGGTAAAAATGCAATCTTTACTACTAGGCTTCTGAGCGTAATAGACCTTCTATGAGAGGTAAATGTTGCTTTCCCATAAGGAATGTTTATAGGCCTACGAGTATAATAAATAAAACATCTTTGGCACTGCCTTCTGAAAATTGTCTCACAATGAAAACAACAACAAAGTGCATAGTTAGTGCACATCTTTCTTAGAAAACCTCATGTTCAGCACGCACTGGTGATCAAACGAGCCAAAGCGGCGGGTAATAGTCAGTAATCTCACTGTTTTACTGCCCTAGAATCACAGGAGTTTACACCTCCAGGTTGGATGCCTCTCCTAAAGCAAGGGCAGACAATCAAACAATGCCTGACAGTAAATGCACAGCATCTCCGGCCAGGCGAATTCCTGGAGCCCACCTGTGGGTTCCTGTGGGTGCCCCCTGCATCCAGGCGCTGCAGGTCTGTCCCAGGCCACGCCACAAGCTGTAACTGGTGTAGGCTGACAACACAAGCGGCCGTAAAGCGGCGTCATCAAAGTAGCAAGCACTCGAAGCCGCGGCGGGTCCCCTAAGGCGTGCTCTCCACATTCCGTAAACACTACAGCATTGTAAGTAGGCTCTACGGCTCTCTCACCTCATGGGGACAAAGTGACAAAGCCAGAAATTGTCACAGCCGGCCGAGAGTCCTTGTCTATTACGCCTACAGTTTATAGACGGTCATATCGGTCTCTTTTCTGGGCGACTCAATCTGACGTCACCCATCCTTGACGCACAAGACGCAATGTACGCTTCATTTAAGATGGAGAGGTTTTCAAGGTAACTACATGCACTAAAAATAGCCGGAGCGAGACAGCTAGAGTCCCCACGGCAGGCTAATCACGCCGGGATTAGTCACGGCCTTCAAGTGGGCGGCGGGCGTTTAGAGATCAAACAGGACCACCACAACCAGCACTATAAGGTACAGCTCTCAGTAAGCAGCATCAACAAAACAACAACCTCTGCAAATCCTAAGGAATGTATAGGGTACATGCACAAATGAAACGCACATTTACACGTCCGACTCACCATGCACTTAGACGTCATAGCTGGGCGTCTAATTCTACTTCCTCTTTGGACATTGTGCGTAATAACCAAAATCAACATCTAGATTCTGCGGCACACTAAATCAAAAGATAACACTGAAGAAAATGAGCATTGTAAATAACCATGGTTAAAAAACTATTGTTATGAGTCACCCTTCGGGACACAAAATTCAGTCGGTTATACATCTAGCTCTTTTGTTTTGTGATTTTAAGATCGAGCCAAAAGAACTTGAAGCACACAACACATTTGCCAGTTTAAGCAACGCATAGCCTACTGGATCTCTCATGTAAAATTAGGAAAGGGGGAATGGTGGTGACCAGTGGATAAGAGAAAAGATTATAGGAACGTGCAGGTTGAGAGCTTCCGCATAGCTTCTATAGAAACGACCCACTAAGGTGAGCCGATGCGTACATATAGCTTTAGAGTTGGATTGGATCGAGCAGGTTGAAGCACAGAGTGGAATATCCTTGCAGCTTCTAGCCTTGTTCTCAATCCCAAAATCCTCTAACTGAGTAGAGGCACAGACAGAGTGAGGTCCCCTTGGAGCTTCTATCGTCACTCTGAGTACAACTCGGGCACCAACTACATGTTTAACCTTTGAAAGTATTTGGGTGGACCTGCACGTGGTTGGGGAGATGAGAGACTGGCGACGATCATAGACATATAACTACCATAAATCTATGGCGACGGTCCACTCTGTCGCGTGCAAACATTTTCCTTGTACATGTATAAAAATCTAGCGCTCCCCAAACTGCAATCGAGCAGGAAAAGGGCGCGGTGAAAATCCTCATCTGCAGGGTAGACGGTGGCAGAAGCAAGCAGTCTAGCGCCTGACTCACACCTGCTACAGAATAGAGTGAGCACTGTAGCGACTGAGCCACCTCATCCCCTGCAACAGACAAGCTAGAGACAGGCTGGGCCGGCCCGTAAAACCCTCCACTCCGGAAGCCCGTCCACTGGTTACAATTTCCGCTACTGAACAGGGGGGCAAACGGGGCGAACGGGGCTCTCTAAAGATAACAAGGAAATAAAACCTAAGAAACTTAAGGTAAACAGACACCGTGCATGCCTGCGCTCCACACTCGTAACTCGGCCAGGGGCCCCAGGCCTGCTGTTTCCGGTGTGTGCAAGGTGAGGGACTGGGGGCACGTGCGCCTTAGCTCTCTTCATCGTTACAGGTTAGGGGACTGGGGTAGTACGCCCCCCTCTCCCAACTCTTAAAACCCAGCATCCCGCTTCTTTTCATTACACGCAGCCCAAACTATATCGCCAATATCCAATGTTTAAAATATTTACATTTCCTTCTTCTAAAGGGCGCTCTCCCCTACCGTCGCTGTTTTCTATTATTCCTGAGGTCAGCCCCAATCATAGAGACCTCATTTTTCAATCCCATGAATGTATTATAGTTTGTATGTTTCTGTTGGTCGGAAGGACACGAAAAAAGTGATTGAAATTATGATTGAATCTTTGGCCTGAAGAAATCTAACTAAGGCTCTTGGTGAAATCTCATTTCTTATAAACTAGTCACAAGGTTTGTAGAATCAGATACATCTTTTTCTTTGGTTCAAAGTAGAAGAAAAGGTAATATTTTATTATCCGTTTTACGCCCTCTATAGTGTGCGTGTGTGTGTGTGTGTGTACGGGTGCGTGTGTGTGGATGGGAGAGGGGGGGGGAGGTCCAGTCAACAACTGAGGTCGAACCCCCTGTCTTAAGCGTCCACAGTACTGCAGACTGAGCTATCTGGCGCTCACCCCACAATCCATCTTTGCGACTCTCCACTTTGTGCGGAATGCGCTGAATGCGGTCCTGGGAAGCAGGTGAAGAGCGTGGGCGTGAGAGGCTCCCAGATCAAAGAGAAGCCGGCGGCTAGAGGCGGCAGTACTTCACTCTGAGTGTGGGGAAAAGAGATTGAGCACAGCACAGTGACCCCAAGGCCTTGCGGCTGGACTTCACACTCACAGGGCCAGTGGACAGGACTCGTGGCGTCAGCCCTTGACCAGTTGATCAGTTGACCTTATCTTAGCGGAGTGAACACAATGCCTCCAAGTTGGCTAGACATAGAGGGAGATTGCACGACCCGACAAGGAGGTGACGTGGTTCGGTTGGCAGAAGGAAGACTCTTCTAGTCGGGGTATCCGGTTCGATCACCCGATCAAGTCTTGCTATAACAATATATTCATTGTATTAAAAATGTGACCATTTAAGTTGTGGGTATTCTGTGGAGTCCCGTCGTCGTATAGAACTCTTAGTAACCAAGGAGGCGTTAAACTACTAAAACTAGGGGAGAGCTACCCTTTTTCTGGATATAATATACTGTATATATACTGTATAATACATGCTACTTTCGACAAGAACCCAATGCCATAATTTTTAAAAAATCACCACAGGCTGATAAAAGACTAAGATTCTCTACGAGGTGAACTTCTTTTCTGTCTACAGTACATGGCTTTTTTCAGTGCCTCACACGCCACAGCAACTTTCATTCCTCCATCTCTCTTCTCTTTCTCACTTTATTTCTCTCTCTTTCACTCTCTCTCTCTCTCTTTTTCTCTCTCCTTCTCTCTCTCTCTCTCTCTCTCTCTCTCTCTCTCTCTCTCTCTCTCTCTCTCTCTCTCTCTCTCTCTCTCTCTCTCTCTCTCTCACTCTGTTCTATCTCGTGCCATCTCCATTCTGACGTCTTTACTGAACGACCCATAAATTGTGACCTAGTTGGTTAATGGACAATGGAGGAACAGTTTTATTACAGGCGTCTAGATCTCTTATTTAAATTGAAATCCATATAACTATTTAGAGCGGAAAGAAATAAAGCGGGACGGACAATAACTATTATTTTCACTCTGTGTGTATGTGTATGGGCTAGCACATTGTTGACGTCTCTGTGAGAACTATTTGTACCACTGTACCATCTACTGTCGCCATTGAGTCCCGAGGGTTCACGACTAGTCCCAGCCCCCCACTGGTCAGTCTCAGAACATTAGTTTTTAAACTTAATACATTCACAGTGAAAGCAAAACCAGTGGTCTGAAAGGGAAAGAAACATTTCAATCCTAAATTAACGTCTTCTAGCCAGGTTTGCAAGGGGCATTCTAAACGACGACGGACGCAAGATTCTCACTACTTACTAAGCTAACCATTTCATGTCAAGAGTTCAGTCGGTGGAACGCTCAGCACATTCACTGGCATGGACGACTTTCTACAGTCGGTACCCTAGCAGTATGGTTCTGTTTTCAGCATTCTTTACAGAGCTAGGTGCATTAGTCGGTTAGTGCTATTAAAACCCCCCAAAAGAGGTCCAAGGTTCGAATCTAAGATCGTCGATTCCGTAAAGAATTTTTCTATAAACCTAAGAACTGAGAAATTTATCAAAATAATTAAATAGAGTAAGGACGAAAACTGGGAACCCCAGCGGCTGTAGGCCTAGTGAGTCTAAGAACCAGGTAGAAGCAACCGATGATTCTGCACAGCCCAGGCCACCTGGAGAATAACTAACGTAAATCTATCTAGATCTGGAGCAGGTCGATAATCTGTTCTAGCAGCAGCAGGTCTGGCACCGTGTGGAAGAGAAGGAAGGCAGCGTTGTGAGTAGAGGAGAACAGAACTAATAACGTTTGGGTGAGAGAGGTATTTAACAAACCCGAGTCATAATTTACAACAACAATAAAAAGGTAGCTACCAGAAGGAAAGAGATCAACTAGAGTGTATGAGAAAGGAATAAAAAGACAAAATGAAAAGTGGAAGATGCAAGAGTGTAAGAAAACATACATGAAACTACATATTTATATGCCCCTATAAAAAGTTAAAGAAAAACATCAGATGTGTAGGTAGAAAGACTCGGAGGGGAGAGATAAACTGGCTCAAGATATATTTAATATTTATAGATAGTGAGGAAAATGGTGGATGATAGAAACTTTTAGACCATATTGCACCCATTTTCTGAATAGGTCGAATGCTGTTTTAAACTAGAAATTAAACATGCTTTTTATACGTCCCTTTCTAGCGATCTAGTCATCGATTGATACTCCAAATAGAGAAGAAAAAAAAGCTTAAAACAATGTGGGGGTGTGGGGGGGGGGGGGGGGGGGGTATCATTTCTCCCGGTTGGGGAGTTCCAATTAACTCTGAAAACAGTTATGTATAAAATTGCACTGACATAAACTATAAATTTTCTGCACAGACCAGTGCTGCCGATGTTTGCCGATGTTTCCCGACGTTTCCCGAAATCAGAGGCATTTACACACACTCAAGAGCACACACACAAACACAGGCACAGCAAGGAGCTGGGTTCAAGACGGCACCAGTGATATCACTAGCTAGATCTAGATGCCCCCCTGCCGGAATTCCTCACATTCCATTGAAGCGGTAAATAATACTACCCGCCGAGCTAACTGTTGAATTTTCCGCTCCGCATCGCTGTGTTTACGCGATTATGTTTATTAGATTAAAACATGTTTTTAATTTGATACAGCCCGGACATAAATATACGCCCATTATTGTTAATACTTGAATTATAAACACATTCCTCTTTCTTAGTCTTTCTATCTGTCTGTCTGTTTGTCCTGTCTCTGTCTGTCTGTCTATCTCTCTCTGTCTGTCTGTCTGTCTGTCTCTCTGTCTGTCTCTCTCTCTCTCTCTCTCTCTCTCTCTCTCTCTCTCTCTCTCTCTCTTTCTCTCTCCCTCTCTTCTTATTGCTGTTTCGAACTCTGAAAAACACTTATTCTCCACACTGATATCATCTTTATTTATCTCTGAAAAACACTCATTTAACCTAACCACCCATTTGTAACTAGTTTTGTTGCTTTTCTGGTGTTTTTGTTTTGTTTTTTTTTGGGGGGGGGGGTTGCTACCAGTATCACCCATTCTCCAGAGCACCCATATAAACGTTACTGTATTTTTCAGAAACATCAAGTTTGGATGAGACATTAAGGCGTTAGAGAACTAAATTCAATGTATAAGAGAGGATTGAAATCGAGACTAAGATCTTAATTCAATTTGAAATCCCCAAGCGGACGCCCTGAAACACCTCTGAATCCCTCACAGGTGTAGATCTTTCTATCTAGAAAGTGCTGTAGACCTGGTTCATTCACAGACATTACGGTTCACCGCACGGTCTGAATCCAGGCTGAATCTCGCCACAAAAGATAACTTGGCATTTCGCGGAAGAGCCGCTAGCTAAACGCTTCTTGAGCGTGGATCCAGATCCCAAAGGAGTTATAAATGTCCTAACGGTAGGGGAAGAAACGCGCTTAAAGATTTAGAAGTTAAGTCATTCGGAAGGTATATTGACTAGAGCTTGAATTCTCGTTCAACCCCCACCCCCACCCCCTTTTCCCCCAAGCTAACAAAAAAAGAAGGGGGAAAACTTTTGAATACAACAAAAAAAATAATGTTTAAAATAATCTTAAACATTGGTTTTGAAGGTATTAGTAACGACAACAATTTATTATAATAACTAGTTGAGAATCCACAAATTCGTGGGAATTGCGGGATGGACAAAGCTGAAGGATTAAAGATAAATTAGAACTGTGTTAAAACTCAAAATTATCCATAACTTTGGGAATTTAATTACTTTCACTAAGAGAATGATGCATCGAATAAATCTCTTTAATACACTCAAATGAAATCGTTATACACTTTTCTCCCTCGTTTTATCGTTTGCTTGATTTTGTAATCTTTTGCTTGGGCACATTTATAAGTCGTAGAAAATTGACATTCGTGCTATTAGTTGTTTTATAAGCTTGAGTTTTATCTTCTGAATTTACAATATTAACCAAGCATCCTAACGAAATGGTGCAGTGTAAACGGCAAAATGTGCGCGCTTGAAAAATCAATGTTTACTACTACTACTACTACTACTACTACTACTACTACTACTACTACTACTACTACTACTACTACTACTACTACTACTACTACTACTACTACTACTACTACTACTACTACTACTACTACTACTACTACTACTACTACTACTACTACTACTACTACTACTACTACTACTACCACCACCACAGTCATGCACTACAGTAACTGCTGCTAATGGATGACTGTCTAAACCAAAAAACAAGTCATAAGCAACAGTAACAAGTTAAATAGTAAATGTCAGTGAACGTACAACAAAGTTGTTTTATATAAAACACAAAAGAATCAGTTTTAAACTAGGCCATGTCCCTCTATGACTAGGCCAGCACTGCTATTATAGGTGACTTTAGATGACCCGCCACCAATAATGGCCCTACTACATTGCGTTTTATGTACACTACACTCGTGTTTTTACTAATGTACTATTAGTACAACTTGTCCACGCTACCGCTGCCGTATCAGACCATGTCCCTAAGTTATAAACATACATAGACAGCTATGATCGGACTTAGCTGCAATGGAACTCGAAATTGATGTTGTTGTTGTTGTTGTTGTTGTTGTTGTTGTTGTTGTTGTTGTTGTTGTTGTTGTTGTTGCGGTTGTTGTTTTACTTTAAAAGTACCCGTATTCGTAATCTTTGCTTTTGATAAGTATTACGTCTTCTTGGTTTTGCGACAAAAATAATTATCCTACTAAACCCGAGGCAAAAGTTAAGTAGAGTTTGAACCCCACACTACTTGCTTGTTACTGGTATTGTTAGTTCAGAGCACTACCGACTGAAGCAGCCAATCTAGGGATATAATCTGGCACTCCAAATGGATCCCGAACATTGAGATTATCATGGGCTACCAGATGTGTGAGCAGACAGCGTAGTAGAAGACAGCCATAGGGCACTAACTAACCAAGTAAATTCTAGCTCCCCCACCCATCACCGCCCAAGCCCAACCCTGACACACCTGCGCGACAAGAGGGTGAGTACTAAGCGAGAGAGCCTAGGGCCGAAGCAAGCACAGCTGAGAGAATGATGATATAGGGTAGGCCTATGCACGGCCGAGGTGTGTTACTGTTTCAGTTACAGCATCAGCTGTGTGGAAATGCAGTACATGCTTCGACCCTTCGATACCCGGTAGGCCCTACATCCGTTGTACTATGGTTTGGACTGTTGTATTAAAGTCGAACTCTATCAAAGGTTGGCCTAATTAGGCCTATGATTCAGCAGGGCGAGGTGTAAGGCATAATAAACTAACGACATTTATAAGACAGTGGCAAGCTCAGTGTGGGAGTGGGCACAGATGCGGCCGTTATTTATAAATGCATTCAGGTCACAAGAGTGCGTGTAACAGTAAGTCGAAAAAAAAAGAAAGAAAAAGAAAAAAAGGGAAGGGTAAAGAGAGACGTGTAACATCTAGATCTAGTCTAAATAACACATAATAGTATTGATTCAATCTGGCTAATTTTTTTTTTTTTTTTTTTTTTTTTTGGGGGGGGGGGCGTTATGATTATAAAATCCCAATACATCGCCCTAACCAGCATCTTTATCGAGATGATGCTAGGCTAGGCTATAAAGAAAATAACGGATCAACAAGTCTGATCCGTCTAGATTCGGAATCTAATTTAGATCCAGTTAAAATATTAGAAATCTGATCTAAAATCATGGCAAAAAGATAAAATCTAGATATAAGTTTAGATGAAGATCTATATCTGGATTTAGGAGGAAAAAAACGACACTATTCTAGATCTAGGTCTAATTCTAATAAGTAACAGTGATCTCTCTCTCTCTCTCTCTCTCTCTCTCTCTCTCTCTCTCTTTCTCTCTCTCTCTCTCTCTCTCTCTTCCACTATCTAGAGAGAGTATTAAGTCTAATGTTGTTTCTAGATCTAGACTAGACTAGATCTAACCGTGACTTGAAATCTAGAGAGAACGACAGATGGAAACCAGAAACAAAATATTTCAACTCACCATAAAGTCGACTGGAAGTTTCAACCATAGAAGCTGCTCTTGATAGAACATCCAACGGGGATTCCATTGTACCGGGTTCTAGATCGGCGACTGAAACGGGTGAATGCCAGCCGCTCTCTTCCAGCCTCCTCATTGGTTCATTAGCTCCTCAAGTCCGTTTTTCTACGTTGAAAGAACACAACACTTTCAAGTTTTAATCCTCGATTGAAAATTCGTCCACACTCGAATAAAAGCCTGTTATATAACTAAATGAATATCAGAATTACAGAACTACAGAACAACACCGATCACAGATTGTGTTTCCTTCATTCAATGATTCAGCGTTGCCTCCGCATGTGAGGGCGGACCGCAAATCTTCACAAAGTCTGTGAGGGCAACATCGGTGAGGAATGACAAGAATTTCGCCCGGTCACATGACCTAGTCGCTCTCACGTGACTGTCCTTCTGATGCCTTTCTGGGTCGCATTCCTGTTGGCTGAGGCTCAAACGTGTCGATACGCGAGAACAGTTGGGCAGACTAACATTGACTAGAGTCTAGATTATGATTTCATAAAGTTTTCATTTGATACTAAATGATAGTTTTTGTTTACACATTTAGATCTAGATCTATTTCACTAGAGCTAGTATTTAATGTTAAGGCTTGTGAGCGAGCATCCCACTTGAAAATAAATTGATTCTTTGTGCAGTTTATCTGGGGAGTAAAACTAAAAACTTGTTGATATACTAATCTCAGTCCATTTTCCATTTTCGTTCAGAAATTAATCTTCACAAAGTCTGTGAGGGCAACATCGGTGAGGAATGACAAGAATTTCGCCCGGTCACATGACCTAGTCGCTCTCACGTGACTGTCCTTCTATGCCTTTCTGGGTCGCATTCCTGTTGGCTGAGCTTCAAACATGTCGATACGCGAGAACAGTTGGGCAGACTAATAATATAATTATTATGACTCGAATCTAGATAATGATTTAATAACGTTTTCATACTAAATGATAGTTTTTGTTTACATATTTAAATCTAGATCTATTTCACAAGAGCTAGTGGGTTGTTGTTGTTTTTTTATGTTAAGGCTTTTGAGCGAGCATCTCACTTGACTCTTTGTGTAGGTTATTTGGGGAGTAAAACTAAAAACTTGATGTAGGCTACTAATCTCAGTACGTTCTCGTTCAGAAATTGTATCCCCCCCCCCCCCCCTATTTTTTATTTCGCAAACGTATTTAAAAGTGCAATAGAGAAGATAATTAGTCCGGATATATAAAGTACATTTTGTTTATCATGTCTCGCGTATTTTCGTGGAAATAAAATAGTGCTTGAGCTTTTTTTTTTCTTTTTTAATCTCTGATCAAATATTGTCGAAATAAAACAACACTTGGGCATAGTGTCTTTTATTTCCAAATACAAAAAAAATGGCGTGCTATTTGTTGCTTCCTTTTGATTTCATTTTAACTAGAAAAAAATTCATCTCGATGAAGAAAATATAATTATACACGTTGCACATATTACTTATTCGTATTCTACTTGATTTTCAGAATGAGGTTTGCAACATCTATTTATCCTTTTATTATTTCACGATTTCAAGACTTTTTTGTGGTGTTTCATTGTTGTTGTTGTTGTTGTTGTAAACAATCTAACCATAACAAGAACACACAAACATCATTTTGATAAAAGCAAAAACAGCAACAAGAACAAGAACAACAGCATCAGCAACAACAACAACAACAACAACAACAACAACAACAACAACAACAACAACAACAA
>RQTK01000074.1:258854-315823 GCA_003991915.1 Elysia chlorotica
GGGGGGGGGGGTAGCATCACCACTTAACGTCTCGCTTGTTTTGCCTGATTGCAGTTTGGTAAGATAAACAGATTTAATTTTTTCCTACTGGATCATTTCGTCTGCAAGTTGCTCTGCAAACTTCACTGCACCATCTTAATGTTCTTTATTTCAAGACCCCACCTCTTTGCATTTTTTGTTAATAAAAAAAAATCATTTAATCTCTCTGTCTCTCCTTTTTTTTAGAAGATGATACATGTACTACAAGTAATGATGAACTTTTATTTAAAACTAAGAGCCTTTTCAGTTCTTTGTGTAGTCACTAATATTATGCGCGTATTTAAGTTAGCTTTAGATTTCATCTTACAAATACATGTACAATAAGTACATGTAGTGATATATGTACATGTGAAATGCTTTTTCATTGGTATTTAAAAATTGTTAGAAATAATTTCCCTTCTTCAGTTAACACATTTATAAACACTGTTTCTAAAATTTTGTATGCATTTTCATATAAATCTTATTGGTACATTGTACTGCAATTTAAATATCGTCTTTTTATATTACATGTGTACATTATGATTACATTTTATGTCTAGCCTCAGTACCGCACACTTGCAGCACATTTTCAACTTGATGTTGGCCAAAATTGTTCATGTTTTAGGAGCTGTGCAGAGTCACTAGTCTTCCATTGCTATATGTTGCTTTTTTCTTTCCCTGCAACCCACTTCAAAATGTGAGTTTACGACTTAAAATATTTATATTATAATATAATTATAAAACTGCATGTTCAAGAATGCGTATCTCCATCTAAACAAGTTATAAATACACGCCTATTCTATTCTTGGGAAAAATCAGTTTTACAATCCTTTGAAACAGGGGGATGCAATGGTTGTTACTCATGAATCAATCTAATATATAAGACAGACTGTCAAACTTGTACTAGCACCTGGTGAATATCATTAGTGACATGAATGTAAAATTATTAGCAGATTGATTGTTATCATAGTAACTAACAGAGGGAATTCCTGTGTCATTTCATAACTTTTTATCTCTAGTGTTTGTAGTAGATCCTGATGCCCTATATCAAATAATTATGTGACATTTTTCTCAATAAAACTACATTTTTAAAACCAAAGCATATGCTTATCAGTTTTACAAGTATAAATTCATGTGACAATTTTCAGAGCATGTTTTAAAACAAATGTATAGTAATTTATTTCTGCTCAATTTTCTTTTTCTTCAATAAGAACAAACACAAGTGGCACAGGTACCTACCCTCTCAGAGGTTACGACAAAAAGACATAAAAGTTGTGAATGATCAATACAAAATAACAAAGTGGAGCTCAGATTAATGTTTATTCAGCAATTAGCCAAATTCAAAAGGTTTATGTATGATTTTCAGCAATACTCTTGCCAGTGGAATTAAAAACACAAAACAAAACAAACGAAAATAAAGGCAGAGGATATACAACCCAGTCTGGGGAAAGAATCAGCAAACAAATAAATAAAACCTAAGACTATATCGTAGCATACATATATACATAGTAATTATTGAATAGTATTTAAAAAAAAATTCTGCATGGATATTTATAATCTATGTGCATGATATCAGTGCATAATCAAAAACTTGCTGTAAATTTGTTTTTCTCTTTCAAACTCACCATTGCCCCAGCCATTCAACACTCAATACATAAACAAGAATGGGTTAATTTACAGCACTACATTCTCAGCCATACATTCATATAATTTCCTCATTAAGTCTCAAAGATAGAATACTTTGTCAGGCCATTGACAGAGAGCAATTGTTCTGACCAGTTCTTTGAATGCTCATATTTTCTGATCTAGCCTTAGAGTACATTTTTGGGAGGACATGATACAAATATTTTGAACATTTAAAACATACGTGAACTTTGTTTGATATTGGTCTGTGTAGAGAACTGAGAATGTAAGTTTTTGAATCGAAATTCAACTAACCACTCTCTAACCGCAAGTAAAGGCATTGAAAATGTATAATGTTTATGTAGATTGATTTTTGCAATAAGATTTTTTTTTCTTTTTTAATCAGTGAATTGGGCAAACACTAACTAGGAATATCCACAGCAACTACATCAATAGATCATCGGAGTGCTTTCTCCCTCTATCTCACAAATCAAGCCAAAAACATGTATTACAATACAAGTTAACTAGTCTTTTAGACACATTATATCGCCATAGATAATTTGGGGGGGGGGGGGAAGTGACATAGAGAGACAATGACAAAACCAGCATGACCCATTAAGAATTTTATCTTATCTTTTATTATGAAATCAACAACGACAAAACCAAAACAGTATTTTAAAAAAAGAAGACGACTACCGAGAAGCTTATCTACAAACTGTACTGTTCAAGAGCCCCTTGGTAGCAGGTGCAATCTACAAGAGTGCCATACAGTGATACTTTGATTTTTGCCCAGTAAGCTACTGCTTTTTTTTCCTTGTTCTTTGCTACATACATGACTCTTCATAATTTTAAATCAGAGAGGACCTTCATTGCCACTAGTTAGGCCAGACAGAGGCTTTCTTCACTGCAAGTCTTCTACTCTTGTTCAACTTTTCAGATCTTTAGCATCAAATAAACAAGAAAGAGGCAGAGACAGGGAGAGAGAGAGCGAGAGAGAGAGAAAGAAAGAAAGAGAGAGAGAGAGAGAGAGAGAGAGACAGACAGACAGACAAGGATGAGCCATCACTTATAGTCTGTTTTTTTTATAATATCGACTGTTTGAAAAGTTTACTTTCAATAATTAATATGGTCCGATTTTTAATAGAAAATACATGTCTTTGAGCATTCATCATACACGAAAAATGTTCATGAAAGTTGGCAGGGACAGAGTAACTGAATCAAACTGATCTCTGTGGACAAGGCTCAAACATACCATCAGGAGTATGAAATTCACAAGGCATAGTTTACCCTTCCAGTTGAGAATACTTTTTGAACAACTTTTTGAAAACCTACTACACTGTATGTTTGCTTGCCTTCAGAAAGTGTATTTGAGATGGCCATTAACATTTAAGGTTAGGAAGGCAACAACTTTCAGTATGAAAATATAAATCTATTTGAAAAAGAAAAAAAAATATTAGCATCTTAAGACCAGCAACCTGAGAACTACATTTCAAATGGAGTTTAAAAAAATACAAATGTCACCCTAAGGAGAAAGATGAGATGGGTACATTGTGTTTCTCTCATTAGTTTATCTTTGTTTTGGAATTGCAGAGGTCACAGTTCACATGTGCAATGTATGTGCGCTATCTATTGCTGACATTACATAAAATAAAATGAATTATAGTAATGGACTTCTAAATGGATTAATCCATATATTATCTTTACAACTATGTTCTGATTAGTAACGCTTCACTGATAAATGTTTTAAGATATCTAAAAGCCATCAGTTTCAAGTATCAGCATAATCTTTTCCAAATTATAAAGTGAAGGAGTCGCAAGCTACAGGTTATTTCATTCACCGTTCAATATGTAATTTTGAGGATTAACTATAATGAATGTGCATTCTTGACTAAAGGGTATTAGTCGCTGTTTGTTTTTTACTCCTACATAAGAGTCAGTTTCTTACTTGTTAAGTCTTGTAATCTATTTACTTCAAGTCAGTAAGTCCACCCATTTATGAAAAAAAAATTGTATCTACAACAACAAAATCCTTTAACTATCACACAAGACACCTTTCCACAAGGAGAGTGCTGATCATGCACTAAAAAACATAACAAGCCAGTGCTTAATTAGGAAACCAGTTGAAAACAGAAGAAAAAATTTTTTTTTAAAGAGATCACAATAAATATTTTTGGGTAGTTTTTGTTAGTTAATTAATAACATTCTAGAACAAATAGACTTTTCTTGCAGCCAAATGACAATCTACCAAGGTTTGATGATTTTTATGACCTGTCAAGTGTGATGAAAACTACGAAAAATGGTGGTACCCTGCAAGTATAATTTATTACTGCAATTTTATTATGTGAACAATGAACGGAGTCTTGTAGCATTGGCTTTACACGTTACATTTAACCCATTGAGACTGTTAATCAAAACTTTTTCAAATAAATTCAACTGTTAGGAAAAGATGAAGTATAAGACATTTTTTGACATGACATTCTCTCTCAGAGTTCAACTTTTCAGAAGCTGCTTCTATTATTATTTCCTATGGACGCACCATTAAGTGTAAACAGTTGCAAAATAGTGGTTTCCCCAGGGTGGATATCGACATAACGCATTGATGCAAGTCTACATCAAACATTTCAAATCACACAATAACCACTTGGAAATCAAATTGAAGCAATGAAAAAAGAATAATTATAAAAATTCTGAAAAAAATATATGCCACATTTCATGATAAGCAAACACTTCTATCAGAACAATGGTGCACACACAATATATCAGTTTTTTTTCTTAATAAAAACAATGATAATTAACTTGGCATCATGCCCTTAAACTGAGCCAATAGTAAGGGTCCTGATGGTACCAGGCAAACAGCATTTCATCACCTCACTTGCATAGTATCCTATCGCATTCCTAAACTACTAAATATTTAGAGTATTTTAGAAATGAGATAGAACATTATACAACTGAAGTAGGTTGCCATTACTTTCCTTGCTTCAATGTACGTTTGCCGTGACTCAAAAGTCTCAGCTACCCATTATGTGCTGGGTTGCCGTAGGGGGCCCAGAAAAAAATCTGTCTGCACTAGGTTCAAACCCAGCACCGTCGCAAAGGTGGCCCAATGCCCTAACCATTGAACCAACAGAACTCACAGAATGGTAATTTTCTTTGCATTACAACGAAATTATGACTCTTCTCTAAGTGTTTTAGGACTAGAAAAACACACAATATTATCTGTTCTTGAGTTCAGCAACTGCTAGCAGCATATCATCAGTTTCATGCACAGACCACAATGATAATAAAAGATAATTTTCTCTAATGGAAGTGATGGGCATGACAAATACATACAATACTTCCCTCTGTAAAATCTTTATTGGTTTAAAAAAAAATGTTGGGATAAAGCACAATTACATGGCACTTTCTTCTAACTTATAATTTTTTTTTTCTACAATCCTTATGTTTCAACAGTTTTGCTGGACAAAATATCTACTGAGACTCTCATGATCACAGGGATTCAAATTATGCATAGTAACAGAGGCAGTAGATGCCCCACATAATTTCCGACACTTTCATCCAGGGGTATGATACAAAAAAAAGCTAGAGCATCTTGTCGTTATGGGTACCCCCTACATACAAAATTCAGAAGGGTGACACTTTGATTCAACTTACAATACTTGCAACAAGGCTTTACAGCACAACACAACCTATGGAATATTTATTGCTTTTTCATAATAGTTATGACCTATCTTGTCAACGGCAAACAATGCAGAGAAGTCAAGAAATGTTTTCTAAAGATGCTAGTCAGAAATGAAAGTAATCAAGTACTTTACACTATAGGTAATTTTTTTCTACACAGAATAGTACGAGTATTTTGTGTGTGGAGAATGCAGAGTATTTCTTATAGGTATTTCATCACTTTATTAATTTATCTTGATATTTACTGCTTCACTATTCAAAATACATAAAATCAGAATGGACTGTAACAAGATAGTTTGTTACTGGATTTTTTTTCTAATTATACAATAACCCTTATTTGTTAAACTTGTATGGATAAAAGGAAAAGTTTCAACATTAGAATGTCAAAACTTGTAAGCACAGGCAGTTTCACCTGGAGCAATTCTTTGCTCCATACCTGTAATTTTTAAAGTTTGCATAGTCACTCCATCAAAAATACATTACCACTGATTTGTAATAAACACACACATTTGAAACAATACTGAATCAAAAGCACAAAATAACAAACAAGTTGCCTTATTCAGATGGACTAACAAGCTGTATGGTATGGGAATATATTTAATCTTAAGCAGTGAAAATAGTATCATTTGCTGATGACTACATATCAGAATTGGTTTCAAGGATTAAGACATATAACTCAAGCTATGAAACTTTAAAAATAAAAGTACTATATTCAGTTCAAACAGAGTGAAAAAGATTTAACAAAATGGAGCTAGCTTGATGATTGTCTCACCTGTATCAGTTATTCCATCTACCTATAAACTTATATTTGATCTTACCACAGCACACTTGCAAAAACACAAAACATGACCCACAAAAAAAACATAAACAATCTAAACAAAAAATCAATTAAATAAAACAATAAACTCTAAACTAGACTATTGTTAGCTTTTGGCCGCATCACTGTCTCCCCGTGACTCTGAAAGGGACTGGTTGGCAGCAGAACTGCCTCCAAAGCCTTGATTCTGGAAGAAAGTTTCGTGGTTTCCAGCTCTATCGCTTATACTTGAGAGCGAGGAAGAGAAAGAGGACGACGACGATGACGGGATGGAGGGCGAGGAGAGTCGGGGCGCCTGGGACGAGGTTCCGGGCTGGGCTGACGTCGAGGCCCGCTGCTGCTTGAGGCTCTCCAGGTACTCCTGCTGGGACTGGGCAATCACCTGGGCCAGGATGTCCTCTTCACTCCAGTCAGACAGGCCTGGCACAGCATGAGGACAAATATATATATATATACATACCATCAACTTTAAGTGATCTAGGTTTACCCAAAAATCCTGGCACCAGTTCAAATTTCAAAATTTGGACCTCCTTCTATATATATTCCGTTAACTGGCACAGCATGAGGACAAATATATATATATATATTCCATTAACTGACACAGCATAAGGAAAAATATATATATATATATTCCATTAACCTTATGGCACCTAGGTTTACCCAAAAATCCTGGCACATTAACTTTATGTCACCTAGATTTACCCAAGAATCCTGGCACATTAACTTTATGTCACCTAGGTTTACCCAAGAATCCTGGCACCAGTTCAAATTTCAAAATTTGGACCTCCTGCTTTTCAGGCTAAGTTGCGGACATTTAAAAACACTGCCAGTGTTCCACATATACATCAAGTCTTTCTATGGAAATAAAGAGCAGGACCTCAAATATACACTTTCCAAACTATATTCCCTCCCCTAGCCCACAAAAAATAAAACGAATTTACCAATTACTAATATTACAAAAAAAGAAGTAAAAATGAAATGTCATCAAACATATTATACCGCAATTTAATTTTAGAGAGATAAGACAAGTTTTCTCATGTAATTGAGTGCTGGCAAAAAAGGACTGCAGAGAGTGTATAGTCAATGAGTTGAAGGACAACATGATATAGTACTAGTAGCTTAGTTATCACTAAGGCAGGGGTTCAGGTCCACTCTAAAAGTAACAGAGCATTTTCTTAAAAACTTTCTGAGATTATTAAAAAAAAAAATATGACCTCAACAATAGAGTTCACCAATAGTGTCCATAAAGCTAATAAATCTAACATGGTAGAATAAAAGCATGGAGCATGATTAACATTTTATGTTTTTTTTTTACTTCTGTAAACTACCATCAGACTGATTAGCTTAATGATGGGGTATTTGGTTTAACAAATCAGAGAGGTTGAAAAAAAGGTTGAAAATGAATATGTAATAGGAGTCCATATCCTGCCTAGGCACACTGAATTAAAAATGTATCCTGATCCAATGGTGGCAGATTTTGTCAGCTTTTCCCTGTGTGAAGTAAAGTGTAGCAAAATATGAAAAGAGTTAAGTTCCTAATCTTGTTTTTTTAAACACCACTACTTTGTGCAAAGGAATTGTCTTTAAAAATACATAAGAGCCTCACCATACAAAGCTGGCTGCAGCTCTGTCATCACTGATGCTGTTTCATTGAAGTTTGTGCCAAAATTAGAAGCACCCATCTGCTGCTGGGGACTGTGCCGTGGGGACTTTGACGAACCTGTTACACAAATTGAAAAAAAAGTGTCACAGGTAACAGTTATTTGCAGTTATTAGTTTACATAAACAGTAAGGTTGCAAATATTCATTTTGCAGATGTACCTAACTGGTTGTCGTAAAACAATCTAAGAGACCTCCCACCATCACCATGCAATCTATGGCACAAACGATTGTCAAAATATCAAACAATCACGGGGAAAAAATGTGGTAATGTATCAATTTAAAAAAATAGATACAACCTCACCCCCCCCCCCCCCCCCCCCCACCTCCCCAAAGATTACCAAGTACGACTTCAGTTGCAATTCATAACCTCACTACTTAGACAACAATAGACATTAAGTATATGAGTGCAAGGTTTATTTAGCATTATTTCCCTTTGACCACAATGTGATAACATGTACAGCTGAAAAGTTTCAACCATTTTGATGCGAGTTTTGTGAGACTTCTTATCAATTTTATCGATCTAATAATGGCAACAGGACAAGGCACCACAAAACACAGACATGACTGTCGTTCTGATGAGTCTGGCAACGATTCTGACAATTATTGGTCGAGTTTGAATGCAATTAATGATGGTAGTGGAGTAGATCTAGATCTAGCTAATGACTCTTGACAGTGAAGATGAAGTTTTCGTTGGTCCTGAGTCGATGATGGGAGTGATCAAGGGGGTTGTTTTCTTTTGAATCAGCTAAATATACTTGGCAAACTGGAAGCACATAGTGCAAAATAGACTGGCAAGTTAAGGATTAATCTAGACCAAAGACTGAAAATCCATAAATTTAAGGAAAATTGGCATTAACGTGCACCACAGGCAAAATAAAGGACATTTCCCTACATAGGTCTCAATGAATTTGGAGCTCAACAGTATTGTATTCTTCAGGGGAGAGCTGTGATCGAAAAAAAAGGAGAATCATTAGAAAAAAAACACAAAGACGCACCAGGGAGTGAAATAAACTGGTCCTCACATTCTCTAGATAACGCACGTCGGTGCACTGGTGAAATACAAATCTAGATTCGATCTAGTTTTGTTCCAGAGTTCCATCTTAAAAGTGCTGGTCGTTTGGATACAATGTAGCTCCTCAAAGAAAAATCGCAGTAGAACCAGGTTTCTATATCAAGATCGTGATGCTAGTTTGAATTAGATCTACGTTAATTTTCTTCGTTGCAAATATGTTCTTGTTTCGCAAAAGAATGTTAAACCGTATACACCGACAACCACGTCAAGTTAGATGAACAACAAAATAGACGGATCAACTTTAAGAACAATCAGAATGATTAGCTGGAAATAACGCCAGGCCCCGAGGACTGGATGTGAAGATTGAAAGATCGGTATTAATTGGACGAATAAAAGATAACTAGATTTTCAACCTGTTTCCCTCGCGGAAGATTCGTGCACGGGAAGGAGTTGTAAATAAGGACGAAGGTCAAGGGCTGGATGTTAATAAGATGGTATTAATCGCATGAATAAACGATTAACTAGATCTACGTTACATCTACTAGTTTGTAAACGCATTTTGAGCTCACGGTAACGCAAATCAGAATCACTAGCTTGACTGGGAACTGAAAGTCCAAGATAGAGAGATTGGTATGATTCGAAATTCGAACGAATGAACGCAAGAGAAAACAACGAGTTGGGACTGGTCGGTATCCATTAAGTTTTTGACTAACCCAATCTCGATATCAATGTATATCAAGTATAGAAAAAAAGAGAAAAATATCACCTACCGATAAAATAAATGAATCGTTCATAAATTTTATTTCGCCCACGCACAAAACACTGAAAACTTTCTTTATTCATCATTCTGGTTTCGGTTGTGTGATTGAGAGGAAAATCGCAGCCGTACCTCAAACACATGTACCTTTATTACGAAAAACAGCGGTGTTGCACGGACGGTTGTATATTTTCAATTTTTTAAAACTTATCCGCGTATTTGGGTAGAACTTTTAACGAAAATAGCGAAGCGTACGGGTTGGCAGCTTGGGAAGGTGTACTTTCAGTGCCCTTTCGATCATCTCATACACTGAAATCTAAGAGAATAGGCTTCGATAAAGAGCGCATGTCAAAGACGGACGATGAAATGTAATAGGTGCGGGTCATGAGCTTTCTGCCGCCGTGGAAACGGGGTAGTCTTTGGTTTCTTAATGAACAGTGGCAGATATTGAAAAAAAAATCGGCGATCACGCTGCTATGCTGAATATCTTCACAGTTTGAAAAATCGGTACATTTCCATGGACATCGGGAAATCGGGATCGACGACGAAAATCGGTATGTACCGATCAAATCGGTACAAGTAGGCAGGTCTGTATATGTCATCAAAAACATTATACCACAATTTATCCTTAAATAGATATGACAAGTTTCCACATGGAATCGAACATTGGCACAAAAAGGCTGTTTAGAGTGTACATATCAAGCCACTGAGTTGAAGGAAAACATTGTTATAGTACTAGTAGCTTAGTCATCACTAAGCCAGGGGTTTAGGTCCACTCTAAGAGTAACAGAGCATTTTCCTTACACACTTTCTGAGATTTAAAAAACAAATAAACATAAACCAAAAAACCCTCAACAACAAATACATAAATAGTGTCCATACAGCTAATAAATCTAACAAGGTACAATAAAAATGTGGAACATGATTAACACTTTTTTTTACTTCTATAAACTACCATCAAACAGATTAGCTTTATGACTGGGCATTTGGTTTAACAAATCAGAGAGGTTGACAAAAGGTTGAAAATTAATATGTTATAGGAGTAAGTTTTCCTGCCTAGGCACACTGAACCAAAGATGTATCCTGATCCAATGGTGACAAATTTCGTCAGATTTTCCCTTTGTGAAGTAAGGTGTAGCAAAATATGAAAAGAGTTAATTTCCTAAGCTCATTTTTTCCAGCACCACTACTTCAAGATGTGCAAACGAAATTGCCTTTCAAAATGCATAAGAGCCTCACCATATAAAGCTGGCTGCAGCTCTGTCATCATTGATGCTGTTTCATTGAAGTTTGCGCCAAAGTTAGAAGCACCCATCTGCTGGGGACTGTGCCGTGGGGACTTTGACGAACCTGTTACACAAATTGAAAAAAAAAGTGTCACAGGTAACAGTTATTTGCAGTTATTTCTTTACATAAACAGTAAGGTTGCAAATATTCATTTTGCACATGTACCTAACTGGTTGTCGTAAAAAAATCTAAAAGACCTCCCACCACCACCATCACCATGCAATCTAAAGCACAACAAATTATGAAAATTGTAAACAATCAACAGAAAAAAATTAGATAATGTATCAATGAACAAAAATAGATACAAACTCACTAAGAACGGTGAGAAATGTAATGCATCCTGAATTTGTCACCTCTGCTTTTAGCAGTTTTCAGTTAGTCTAGTCTAAAGGAATGCTCTGAAAGAGTGAAGGAACTCTCCATGTTAAGAAATGCAAAACATTGTAAACCAGCACTAAGTACAATCATGCATAGAACAAGAACATTATAAAAAAAAAAAGTATCATTTCATTTTTCCCTACTTCTAGCTGACAAGCTAACAAGCTTAGATTGCACAGCTTACAAAAGACTGTAAAATCTGCACACAAATGATGCCAACTAGATCAAATCTTTTTTACTAAACTATTTTAAGTATAGCAAGACTTACACAAAGAATATATTGCTCACATCATGGCATATGAGTTTATTTTTACTGAAAATCCATACATTTAGGGAAAATTGGCATTAATGTGCACAACAGACAAAAAAAAAAAAGACATTTCCCTAAATAGGTCTCAATGAAGTAAGAGCTCAACAGCATTGTATTCTTCGTGGGAGAGCTGCACTAGAAAAAAAAGAGAATCATTAGAAAAAAGACAGAGACGCACCAGGGAGTGAAATAAACTGATCCTCTGTCTGGTGCTGTTGCTGTTGCTGAGGACTGCTGTTGCCGCTGCGTAGCTGTCTGGGTGACCTCACAGAACCTGCTTCAGGAGGGCTGGGCTGGGATAACTCTGTGGAACTGCATGTTGCTGTTTTTGACTGGGGAAAAAAAAATTAATTGGTTTTGTCAATCATTCGTGCAAACTGTATTGGAAAATTACTTTAGGCGTATATTTGGAAATATTCTCAGTCAAAATATTGAAACTCCTGGAATGTTGCAACTCAGGTTTACTTTAAATTGAAAGGAAAAAAATCTTATAGCAGGCCCATCACAATAATGCCAATCATTTTAAATAAAATCATATTCCGTCTACCAACAAACATATAAAAGTCTAACAAGACAGATTCAAGAAGCTGATAAGGCTTCTGGTTCAGGGATATAGAGTTCAGAGGGCACTATGTTAAAAAAACTATTAGTTAAGTTATTGACAAAAAATTTGGTCATTTTAAAAGGTCAATTGGCGATCAGATCCCTACAATTAATAAAATTATAACAATTTGATGATACTGGTACTGTGTTTGTTATATTTTGCCCAGAATTTAAAGACAACAAAAGTTTGATGTCTCCAATGAAAAAAACTTAAACAAACCAGTATTGATACTCAAACAGCGCCTCTAGTTGTAGTTCAGCTGATCACATTAGGCTGAAAGCGACTCACCCAGTAGGGGGTGAAATCCCCTTGATTCAACAGCGCCTCTAGTTCTACTGTAAATAGACATCCCCAAAAAACTTGAAGTTTCTTTGGATAAAAAAGAAAAAAATGTAACCTACATTGGATAAAAAAGAAAAAAATGTAACCTACACTGCCTTTGTTTCTTCTTGTGGCCTTCTCCTGCTCTCGGAGCCACTGCAAGTAGGATTCTCTGGCCACCTGCTCCTCTATAGAGTCTTGTGTCACCTCCCAGTCAGTCTCACGTAGTTTGTCTTCCAGCATAGTCTGATAACACACACACACGCAGAAATATTGCTGTGTTTATAATAATATCAACTTCAAACCCATTTATTCAAGATACAAAAAACAAATAATGTAAAAACATTTTGCATAACAGTAGTAAGACTATAGCATATTCATTTGTAAATTAAGTTTTATTAAAAAGAAAACTATTATTACTAAACATATTGATTCCATCTTTTTTTTAAAGGAGGCACTTCTCTTGTTAAAGACTATTCTGATGAAGGCAATAAGAGCACTAAAGGGAATAAAATTTACTGAGAGTAAAAAAATAATTAAAAAAATTATAAGAAAGCTTTTAATAATATATGCAATAAACACTATTGACAATCATAATTATTTTATGGACCCATCCGTTCTAAGACTCAATAGTCTGTGAAATGGGTATTATTTGTTTTAATATAAATGGTAATAGATGATTTTGATGATTATTTATCTAAAAAAATATATAATAACCAATGTTATTGGTAATAACTTAGGATGTGAACATTTTGATGATGATGATAGGCAATATTCCATACATTGTAATAAATATTCTTAAGAGTTTGAAAAACAGAATTTCAAACACCTCATGTAACACAACATACAAACTTGTCTCCATGACACAAAACTAGGTTACCTAAACATACCCACAAAGAAGATTTCAGTTATTTTACTTCCCCGTACAAGATATTCATACAAACATGTTACTGAGATCTATCCCACCTGTTCAATGTGACCCGCCTCAGACTTCTTTATTGCTTCTCGCATCAGATTTCTATCTGCCAACTGAAAAACAAGTTTAGAAAAATGACAATACAACAGATGTGAAACTGGTCTCCCAAATATTGTAGTTGAAATCAGAATACATGTTAAAAGTAACTAATAATAATAATAATAATTATAGTATTGATAATAATTATAATAATAATAACAATAAAAATAACAACAACAACAACAACAATAAAACTAACAACAAGAAAAAATTCATAAATAGTACCAAGAATGGTTGATACATATAAATAAATGCCCAAAAATCTAGTTAAAGTTAAAACCTGGAGGGCAATATCGGAAGTAATATGAGAAATCTAAAGCAATGCTTGAAATAACACTAGCAAGCAAATCAGAATCCATTTACAAAATGTGCTTTTTATTTAACTTAGCTGACATGCCATTTCCAAAAAAAAAAAAATTTGCAATGAATTCAAGCAAATAAAGAGCTATGTTAGTAACCATGAATTGAATTAAACTGAATCTCCTGTTTATTTTATCAGTTACATTATACATGTATCTTCAATATTACATATCTTGTGCTGTTTTAATTAAGTCAACCTTTACAATCAGTTAGCCTTTTGAGCCAAATTCAATTTGTAACTGAACAGTGCGATTTTGCTCACCCCTGGTTGGTAGCCGGGCAGCCCTAGGCCCACGCCTATAGAGGCAGAGTATGGATCCACTATGGAGTTATAGTGCACGTTGCCATGGTAACTAAGTCTGATGGGAGGGTTGTCTGTCTTGTAAGCTGTATCAAATGTGTTCATTGGTTCTGCACAAGATAGAGACATGTGATTAAAAACAGCAAATGCTGAAAAAAGAAAAGAACAACAAAAAAAGAGGGATAAGAAGTAATATATCTTAGTATTTTTTTTTCTATCATCAAATAGTTAGCTAAGAATATGGACAGATAAATAAAACAATTCTTGAGGATTTGAATATTGATAAAATTTGAAGAAGAGATTAGGTGTTGAATGATTCAAACCCCAGGTAGTACCTAACAATACCTGTAGGGAATCCCCTTGGCTTCAATTGCCAAGTTGTCTGTATTTTTTTGTGCTGCTTTGTTGGTGTTTTTTTTTTAATTTACTTTGTAAATGCTAGGTGCAAGCAATCAAAGAACAGCAGACTTAGAGAAACCAGATTTTATCCTTGTTGACCAACTGCTATGGTTTCATGGGATTTCTACCATCAGGACCTGACTAATATAATTATTGTCTTACACTTTTCATCTTTTTTTTTTTACATACAATTTAAATAATTTTGCAATAAAGGGACATTGACCCTTCAAACATTTAAAGTCAGCTACCATGTAATGCTTCTAGAACGAAAGCATGATTTTATGTCTTTTTAAAAAGACCAAAGTATAAAAGCAAACGTACCATGACCAGCTTCAAGCATTGAAAAGGCATTACAAAACTAACTTTCAGGGAAATAACATAATGATGTTAATTATTATTATTGCTATGATTATTATCATTGTTATTGTCACTATTGCTATGATTATTATTATTGTTATTGTCACTATTGCTATCATCATTATCAATTTTATTAATGGTTACAACAACAAAAAACACATCTGAAGGATTTTATCAGAAAAAAAAAAACAACTAGATTTCTTTCTCTTTGCCGTTAAGTGGATCTTTTGACAAAGACACATTTGCTTCTAGTAAAGCTTACAGTATCACATAACACTTAATTACCTAAACTATACTGGTAAACTTCAACTGGTCTGTTGAAAAGCTCTGTCATTGCTTGGATTTCTAGATGATTTCCATGACATTTGTCCATCTTCTTACGGTTGATGTATGTGGTAAAATCCTCGGTGACATACTGCGAGTAAAATTCTGCATTTTTTTGCTGAAAAAAAAGTTTTTTAAATTAACAATTCATGTGTGAGCAGGATTTATAATTTTACCAAAAGAAAAATCCCATTGAAACACCCTTTGTTGCCATGAGTTACATGTAACGTAAAATTGATTTAAAAATAACCCACTTCCTTATCAATTGTAAATCTTTTTTTTTTTTGGCTGAACCTGTTCAAAATCTGCTTTTGGCAAAAGAAAAAAAGTATTGATATGTTGACTTGTTATTTTCTTTTCTTTTTCTTTTGTCTGCATTGGTTATTACCATAAAAAATACTACTTGTGTGTAAAAAAAAAGCTTTAGATCTATGTAATATGGACAAAGGTGAACAGTGGTTATTAGTAGCAACACAGTACATTTTACTGTTGATTACCCATATTGCACATGAACAAAAGCAGTAATTGACAACCACTGACAATCAATCCCAAGGCTATATTGAGTTTACAAAGTAGTTGTCAGAAGAAAAAAAAATACAAAGTAGACCTCTACATGGTGTGGGGATCGGTCCAAAACAAAGAAAAGTCAGATCCTGGTACATTATCTGGAAGTGCACGCTATGAGTTCATGCCAGTTTTAACCAAAACAAAATGTCTAAAATTGAACAAGAATTATTGCAATTTTGAAATTTTGATTTTTAACTGTTAAAACTTACCATATAATCAAGGCATTGTTTCCTCACCATACCATGCATTTCTTGATCACCATAAATTTGGTCCGCTGTAAAAAAAAATTGAGATGGTTAAATATCTCAAGTCTCAAAATGACCAACTAAATTAGCTAAGGGCTGTGACATTACACTCCATAAACCTTTCACTGCTATTCTTTACATTTTAAGGTAAATTTATAGTTTTCTTATCTTGACAATGACATCAAAGAAAATAATCAGTTGTTAAAAACAAAATGGGTGATGATGAAAGGAAACACAAAAATTTAAAAGAACTTGAATTTAATACACATTCACAATCAATCTATGAATTCCTATAATAGTATTTTTTTTTTTTTAATTTGGAAAAGAATGAATTAAAAAAAAAGAAGAAGAAGAAGAAGAAGAAGAAGAAGAAGAAGAAGGAGAAAAAAAAGAAGACGATGTATGAATTAACATAATACATCATTTTTTCCTGACTAAGCATGTGCATCATTTATAAAGGTAGTTCATGGATTTTGACAATCAAAAAAATTAAAAAAATAAACTGTGCCCCACAAATGAAAGTTTAATTTCAAAAAGAGAAAAAAGAAAGAAAGAACTTAAGAAGAGTCCACATGAAGTTGAACATCATCTTACCAACAGCACGGAAGAGGCATGCTCCATCCTCACCCATCTTTTTTATAACGAACCCTTTTTTCTCAGACAAAGCTTGCTCAAACCACTGCTCCAGCTAAAAATAATCAGAGTTTGAAAGTAAAGATGCATAAATTGTTTTAACGGAGCAATACAAATATGCAGTGGAAAATATAACCAATTTTCAAAATACAAGACAACTCCAAGACAAAGGATTAGAAAAATTACATCTAAGAGAAAAAAGCATACATTGCTGAAATAGTAGTGACACTTAAAACAAAGGCATACTTTTTAGGTTTTATGAAAAATAAGATTTAAATTCTAATTCCTCTCAAGAAACAAAAAATATTATTCCAGAGATTCCTCTTTCCAACTGTATTTTTATCAGATAATCATAAAGTTTTGGAAAACCCTTACCTCCTCCAGATTGTCTGGAACTTTGGCTGGTCGAGAATGCTCATCTTCACTGTTATAATCCTCGTCACAGTCCTCTACGTGGCTGTGATTTTTAGAGCTTCCACCGTCAGCCATGTTGGAAGCGTGATTACGATGCTTGCGCACAGTTCGAGGTGGAGACAGCCTATGGCGACGTTTGTGGCTTGGAGGGAGCTCATGGCTTTCGTACTCGTATGCAGCATTGGTCGAGAGATTCTGCCCCAAGCCTGCATGGGCATGAGGGATGTCATCCCTGCTTGATGTTGATGGCAGCCACCGGGTGGGAGATGTTCTCACTCTCTGAGGTTTATCTAGCCTGACCTCTGGATTGCCGCTGTGATGGTAGTGGCTATGACTTCCATGTTGATGGCCCAAGCTGTGCGCATGAGGATGGTTCACTGAGTGAGCGTGGGCATGAACCACATTTGCATGGCCGTCGTTTGACTCGGCATGACTTTCACTCTTTTCTTTGGATGCCTTTGACTTTTTAGGTTTTATTGTCATTGTGTTCAGTCAGTTCTTTCCCTTTTAATTTTTTTTTTCTTTTTTTTTTAATCTCAAATTTAAGGGAAGGAAAAGAAGAGTTTGACAATCTCAAAACTAAACTAATTCATTTGCACAGAGTTAGGGTACCAATAAAAAATCTGATATCTATGAGTGATATCTATGATTGAGTCACAAACTGAACACAATATGAACTCTCCGTTTCACTGCAAACACATTTAAATTTTCAAATTTCATTTATTGGTACCTTTAATGAGTTCAGGAAAATACATGGGCGTAGGTTTGAGGTCATAGCTAATGAATTTAAAAGGAGAAAAAAACTCAATTTATTATTTTATATATATTGATTTCTGCTAAGTTCGCAACAAATCCAAAAATCTCGGTTAAAATCTTAATTCCAGAAAACTTGCACCCATGTAAAAGTCTATTCCATTTAGGCCTAATGATCTTTGTTTTTTGTAGTACCTAGAGCTACATACGGTCATGAAATACAATGGTTATTATCAGTAAAATATTATAAATCAGTGACTAGAAACCCCTCTAGACTAGCCTGCTTTTCTAAGTAGATATAATGTATATTAGTTCTAGTGATCCAGATCTGTCTAAAACAGTAAAAGCGGGCAGACTCAGGATCTCTTAAATTAACATAAATAAAAAACGTCAGTCGTCATTTAGGGCATGCTATCAGCTATGAGAGAGAAAAACTCGAACACCTCGTCACCACAAGAATGCTTGAAGTCTATTTTTGTGACTGAATCAGGTGGACGTGATGGAGGCGCTGAAGGCAAAAAGAGATTGAGCTGTGTGGAAGCACATGATCGCCAATGCTATGAAGCTCGGCACATGGTGACGATGATGAATCTAGTATTCTAGATCTATGTTTAGATTGTATCAGTGTAGATCTATTTCTAATCTAATTATAAAATACTGAAATGTACCAATGAGCTTGAAAGTCAAAATCTAGAAATATAATATTATATCTAGAGTCTAGATCTAGGTCTTGAAACTCGAATTTATAGTCTAGATTACAGATCTAGATCTTGTCTACAATCAACTAAAATTTAGGGGTCTACACTAGATCTAGATTGAGAGTCAGACAAGAACCAAAATGAAAATCTGAGAGAGGGAATGGAGAGAACATTAATAGATCTAGATCTAGATCTAGATCTAGAATATTATCTGTTGAAAATGTAACTTAATCTATTGTTACAGCATACAGTAGATATTCAGACCAAATGCGTCTGCACACCTACAGGATAATGCAATAAGATATTTGCTTAGGTTGAACTCGACAAATAGATCTAGAATCTAGACCTCGAGCTAAAATAGAATCTAAGAAAATCTTACTAATCTAGAATCTAGATTTTAGTCAAAGCTTACGACAACTCTACTACTCTACGTTCGTGACGTAACTTTTCTATTTACATCGCGAGCGCCATCAACAGGAACAGCTACTCTCACACAAAACTTTGTGTCCTGTAAGCATACATCTTTGACTTTAACGCTAAAATAATCGCGTGAAAAAAAAAGCATAAATTCCAAAGAGAGCGATAAAAGGGCATAAAAGCATGATGAAATTGTTTTTAGTGCATCGTAATAAATATTTTCAATCAAATTTAACAAATACTCTTAATTAAAAATAACAAAGAGAGAAAAAAAAAAGTAATGACCGAGGAAATTAAATTATATATTGTAAATATTAAATAATTCATGCAAGCATCGGTGGTCTAGTGGTAGAATACTCGCCTGCCACGCGGGTGACCCGGGTTCGATTCCCGGCCGATGCATTTCTTTTAACATTTTTTTATTTCTTCTTTTTCAGTAATATTGTACTGTTGGTCTCTTGCCGTTCTATTCCTGCATTTTCTCTAATGTTCGTATTTTGTAATAACTTTTTTTTAAACAACTTCTATTTAACCGAACTCTGGATTCATAATTATTGTTTCTCTCTATTATTATTGATCTGTCAATGCATAATACAAGGGACAAAACCTTCCTGTTTATGAAGGAGATGAAGAAAGTGCTATGTGTGGATTGCAAGTATAACAGACTGTTGATAAGAAACTTTGGACCTTGTTCAAATATGAAAGTTGAAGAGTGCGTGCTGTACACGTTTCGCACCGCTGATTGTGGGGCTAGAGTTACATTTTACAGAGTGACATTTTGAGGGACAAGGTGCATGTCAAGATAATGTGAGTGGCTTGCGAAGATGTCCAGAGGTTAGTTTTGTGACTCGTCTGCGAAATAGTCTAACAGTTTTTGGTCATAGTCGTTCATAAACCACCAAACACTTAATAATATGTACCATGTCTTTGAATTTTCCCACAACTCAAAACACGACTTCACTACCACTCCACAGTGACTTCTAAAAATTGTCACAATTAAAAACAAAACAAAATTAAAAAAAAAAAAAAAAAGAAAAGAAAACAAATGCAACAGCCGTATGGTTATTTTAACCATTAACTCTTTATTGGATTGATTGGTCATGAATCAAAAATATTTGTCGAATACAATTTTTTTTTTTTAATTGAGACTCGTTTCATTATTTTGTGAACTATTTAATTAAGTTTTGCTTTAAAACCAAATCAAAGCCAAATAGCACTAAAAAATAAACAACGCGACAAAAAACACCCACCACCAGCTAGAACAAGGACGAAACAGGGCGATGTTTAAATGTTAGATAAGAGACGTATCAGCTGATCATTCTTTATTTCTCCGTAGCGACACCAGCTGACAAAATGCACCAGTTATTTTCTGTAAGACTGTATTCAGCATATATCCTTTTTTGACAAACCTCTTCACAATCTTGTCGTAAATGTCCAATTAAAACGTAACCAAAGTCAAGTTAAGATCGTATTTAATCTTGTTTGTAATTACAAGAACAATAGTAATATCATTATGGTAGATAAACCGTCGACTCATAGACCAATAAGCTTATTGGGGGGAAAAATTATGCGCCAAGGGTAGAATGCACGAACATGACGTAGTTAACTAGCTCATATGGTAGAGCGTTGGTCTTCAGATCAGGAGGTCCGCGGATTTAATCCCACGATCGGCATATTTTTTTTTGTCCGATATTTGTCCCCTGTAAGTGTAACTGGTTGGGTCGGTGTTAGTATAATGTGACCGGCTGAGACAGGAGTCATGGTAGAACAAACTTTTAGTTGAATAGCAACTATTGGGATTATTCTGATATTTCAAGTTCTTAACTTATTTATTAAATGTGAGTAAAAACAGACTTACTTTAAACAGAACAGTTTTACAGGGTACATTTGGCATTAAATTAAAAAAAAAATGTTAACTTATGCAAAGATAAGATTATTTAACCCTTTTACCGAACACACATTTGGATGTTATAAGGTTTCATACTTTTCAAAATTATTGGATTCAAGGGGTGAAATCTGTCTATCATTAGCAGCAGTAGTACTAGCGTAACTTTCTAGATCGAATTATTGATGTATTAAAAGGAGGAAGCAAAATTGTATTAACTGATGGCAAGGAGTCTAAAAGTTCCCCTTTCAAAAAGAATCGGCTTACATACAATTTCACTGTAATCAACCTGTTCGTATGAACGGGGACCCCAGCTTGTACGACAATATTTACAAACACATTATATGTATTGACACCGACCCAATGGATATGGGCTCGAACCACGGGACCACATGCGTCGGACGCCAATGCTGTCTCTATCCAGATCTAGCGCTCCTTAAACTATATCCCATACATAACAATCTCATGTCGTATTTCTTGACCAACAGCGCCAGTGCTTTCATAGCAGATTCTTCGAGACTCGTATGGATCTATACAGGAGAACTGGGTTCGAGCCCCATTTGACGGTTACTTTCTTGCTCTGGGGTCCCGTATTAATAGACATCTAAGAACATTGCTAGTAAGAACTTTCTGAAGACGTGAATCTAGGAAAGATGTCACGTTTTATCTGATCAAAGAATACACATAGAGTCGAGTTGGCACATGTGGTAGAGGGTTAAGCGCCCAGAGTCACACACGGTTCGAACCCACGTACGGGCACAATTAATGTGTCGCTTTTCGTTCCCTAGTAGCTGTGTGTGTGTGTGTGGGGGGGGGGCGCGATGGCCTTGGGGTAGAACATCGGCTTCCGACGCAAAAGGTCCGTGGTTCGAGCCCTGGCGATTTCGCTCCCTACTGGTTGGGTCGGTGTCAGTTTAATGTGACCGGCTGAGACAGGAGTCATGGTATCCCCGCCCTGTCTCGTGTGTGGCAGCACATAAAATTGTCAGACGCCATTCTTGGGGCCCGTCCACAATATAGCCTATATAGTGCTGATGTTGGACGTTAAACCAACTCAACTGCATCTACTACTACCCTAGCAGTTGTGTCGGTGTCAATGGCCTACAAAACTGTATGATTTGAGACACAAACCTGATATCCCCGTACTGTCTCTGTATGGCTACACGTAAAATTGTCAAACGTTAGTCTTTGGATCCGTCACCGCACATGAATCCTTCTTGGAGGCGCTATTGCTTCTCTCCAAGGAGCTACAACTTTAAATTATTTCCTTTGTCGATAATTATTTTCTCCGTGAGAGTACATTCATGGCTTTCTACAGTGGTGATAGACACTGCTTTGTAAACTGACTCTTCAGATTCGGAGAGTAATCACAGTCCTGCATCGTCAACACTCAACAATCTCCACGACTCAATTCCTTGTAAAGCTAGTGAGTAGATCTGGTAACGAATTATTATCAGTCAGTATAATTAATAGATCAATGCGATATTATAATTGAAAACAAAATAACCTTTAGAATATGTATGACTGATAAAATTGTACACGCAGAGAACTAGATCTTCATACAAACCATATATCTAGACTCTAGATCTAGATCTAGATTCTTGATAGTGATACGAGTCTGAATCTAGTAAAGGCCTAGCATCAAGATCTAGATTCTAGAAATAATCTAGATGTAGACTAGATCTAGATATCTAGTACTAGTACATCGATCTAGACTTTTAATTCCCTATATTTTTAAAGGGGATAGACGTCTAGATAATATAACACATTATACCCACTGCTATTCTGAAGTTAAATTTATAGCCTAAGTCTTAAATTGCGACCACTTGCAGGTGATAACTGGTGCCTCTTTTCTTTACCCACACAAAAGTAGTTCAAGATTAACAAAAATGCCAAAGAAACAAGATGTAGTGAAATCAACTAACTTTGTTCTATGAAATTACAACTAGAAATAAAAAAAATATTGGAAAGAGCAACACTGATACGAGCGGATCATTTAACGAAGTGAACAATACTACCGCATGCACATTTTTTACACTTAGTTACCAGTGCCAGTCCCAGATATGTATCTTATTTTGTCTTAAAAAAGGATTGTGGTTAAAATATCATGGATTATACTGCTTGTTTATTAGAAGGACAACAATAATTCCGGGTTTTCCACAGAACTTTCAAAACTAAAAGAACTTACCCAGCCCAGAGAACAGAGAAAAACAGCAAGAACAATGGAGGGTGACGTGTGGAGCCACATGGAAAGCGATGGTAAGGCTATTATATCTAGACAAGATAATAAGATATATATTCTGTCGTGGAGATACTACTTATTACTAGTTTTGAAAGATTTCTTGGTGTGGATTCAATTTAACAGAATTTTAAACTTGCTATTTATATAGCACAATCATAACAAACTGTGGGAGTCAGGGTACATATCTATTGATGATGAAAACACATTTCCTTTTAGAAATATCAAATGGTTACTTAATCTTAAACTAGTTATCAATTAAACGATTCCTTGCTTTGAAAATTATTAGAATTGGCACCTTGCCTTATTTTCTTATGTGTCAAAAACTTACTCTGATTAATTCCTCAGATATTTTTAGACAGTTCTTGGATACAAGCTTTGATGTGAAAGTTCACGCCAACAAAGCCATTCAAGGCATGATGATATCAGAACAACTGGGCAAGCTTGCCGAGGGGATCAGTCTCTTGGACAAAGAAATTCATTCTCAGGTATTTAACTTTTTTTAAGGCCCATTAATTTCAATGTTCATATTTACTTTTAGTAACCATTTCTTATTGGATCTTCAGCATAAATAGTTAGACCTGTTTGTCATGACTCGTTAAGGTTCTAAAGATTCGCTTTCATATCTTTGTATTTAAAATTGTTTGCTTAAAAAAAATTGAAAATGTTAATAAAATAATTACCGTGATTGTTATGGGCTCTATTAAAAAAGTATATATTACTGTTAATTTTTCTTTTTCTTTTTTTTAAAAATATGATTAATATTCTTTTTCAAGGAGCCAGAGATGTTTTGTGTAGTTTAGGGGAAGCTAAGTCTAGCTGGACATGACATTTTGTGAATAGGAAGGTCAGATACTGGGCAGCTGTTGGGAACACTTGAAAATAAAGACTCATTTTTCAAAGGTTTTGTCATTCATATATTTTGGAGCCTATGTCAACAAGCTTACACAAATAAACATTGTATCAAATTTTTCCTATCCTCACAGCTTTGGGGACTAATATCTCGTGATTATGGTTTGGTTTCAGATTGTTAGCCACCATGAGGATCTTTTATCACAAGCAACAGGAGTGGAAACTTTGGAAGGTGAATAAAAATATTATCTATGTTGAGATTCAAACCATGAAATGTGTCGCTGTCACTCAGTATAAAATATATGTTGCCAAACAACTCACTTTACGATAAGAATTAATTCTCAGTCATGTTAACTTTCCAACCTACTGACATTGTTGAACTAAAATAGTGTGGTTTATGTTTCAATCACCATTGTGACTTTTAGAAATACTTTACTGTCTTTGTTGTTTTTAAACTCATTTTTAGTTATGAAATAAGTAATAAGCATAACTTTTATTCAATATTTCTTCTAAAGTTAAATATAAAAAGATCTCCTAGATTTGTCATAGTTTTTACTATAGGATTTATGGTTATCTTTTCAATCAGATGGTTTGACCTTGACCTCATAATGTCGATTTAATACCATTTTTACAATTATATGTTCCCATGATGTAAAAATGTATTAGATATTTGTAAATAAATGGCACATTTGAAACGGTATGTAGTTCTAATGAACATAATATATCTTATTTTGGTTAAGAAATGATTTATGACCTACTGTTTTCACTTGTAAAAAAAAAACCCACTGCACATACAGTGATAACTTAAGGAATCACATAATTTGCAAAACTTATACATGTATGTCTAAGATTATAAATATTAATAAATAATTTTGGTTACAGGTGTCTTGCAAATGATGCAAACAAGGATACAATCTTTACTTGGTGCAATGGACAGGTTTGTGAAGTTATCATGCCGATTTAAGTCAATTTCAGGCATTACGAACATTTTAAGCTGTTACCTACTAAGACTTCTCTCATAAACAGTCAATTAGAGTTAAAAGATTAGAAGTATCTTATTCCATAGTCAGTTCAGGTTATCTAGAAGTATTATTTATGTGATGCTAACTGTTAAGTAGCTTGTACTATTAAGGTTAATTTGAAGCAGTAGAGGTGAGAAAAAAATGTGACCACATTAGAGGTAATATTGACGAACAGCAATATCAATCAGGAAAACTGTCTCAAGTAGGCTATAGCTTTACATAATTTAAAAAAAAAAAACAAAAAGATATTTTTTCAAATTTTTAAAGGGGGGAACAAAGAGTCATGGTTTGTGAGTTATTTGAGAATATAATCAGCCAAATATAAAATCCTCTAATTTTGGTAGAAACAGCCTTTAGCTATCATAAGCTTATTCGACTTTGTCCTCAGAGTGAAAGTTAAAATCTGTGAACCATACAACAAAATCCTGGCAAGGACAACACAGTTGCGACATCTGCAGGAAACATGTGACCTGCTCAGACGGATTATCCGCATCATGTACCTCAGCAAGCGCCTGCATGGGCAGCTCGAGGGAGGGGCAAGGGAGATCACCAAAGCAGCCCAGAGCTTGAACGAGCTTGGTGTGTACAAAATGAATTTATACATCTCCATCGTTAGGTCCACTAATTTATTATTTTTATTCTAGAGAAAACAAAAAATGAAAAACAATACCTATAATTTAAGAGATCTTTTAACACATATACTGTGTCATAATGGTCATTAGTGAATGGAGCATGTTTAAATTAAGTAGCATATTTTGTGGAAAAATAAACATTTAAAAAAGCCTGAATCAGAATGAAAAAAGTTTCAAGTACATTTAAAAAAAAGAGTAGTCAGATAATTTGCAATGAGGTAGAAACTGGACTTGAATGATAGATTAACGTTTTAGACGGTCAACATTTAAAATCTGTCTTTCAGACTATGTGTGTGAGGGCTTTGATCTGTCAGGAGTGGAAGTAATAGAACAAGATCGCAGGTTTGTCAAACAGGCCAGGAAAGAGGTGGAGACTCAGGCACAGAAAATGTTGGAACAGGGCATGGAAACGCAGGTGAGCCAATGTCTGACTCCAGGGATGAGTTTTATATTCCCATGCCTCTGTCTCTTTATCCTTGGTGTACAGGGTATTGGAAGCTTTCACCTCTTTCTTGTCCTGTCTAGGGTCTATTATTATTTCACAACCTAAATGTCTGTGCTGATGTGTATTGGTAAAGTCGGTTTTGGTTTACTAGCTCCTGAATTTCCATATCATGACTTGGTTCATAACATTGAATTTTAGAAACATGCATCATGAGTTTTTGTGATGATGCCATTCAATAAAATAAATGAAGAAAAAAAAAGAAATAAAAGCAGATGTGGCAACAGCAGCAAATTAATCAGTGATAGCAGTTAATATGCACTGTGTATCTAGAATGTGCTTCATTAGCTCATTTTTATGTGAATAAAAACCATATTATAAGCTTTTTATGGTAGCAGTAGTGTAAATGTGTATACAATTCAAAGAGAGAGGGTTTACAAAAATGTTGACTTGAGCAAACAAAGATATCTTCATGATTTGATACGTTTAAGTATGGACATTATTCATTGCTCCATTGTTGTATTTCCATCTCAATTTCTCCAGAACCAAACAGCAGTAGCAACATCCTTGCAAGTGTTCTACAACCTCGGTTCTCTTCATCATGTGGTAGATCGAGTCATTGATGGGTGTAGAGGGACTTTGCACCAGCAAATCAGGTCTTGTCTGGATGTGCAGGCCCTCACTATGGCTTATGGAAGCGCAGGCAGAGGTAAACCTCGCTATATCTAAACATTTGACCTAGTCAATTACTTCTAGTTTGAAGGTTATATAAATTATATTCTTTATAGTAAAAGAAAAACTCTGTTTGGTTATAATGGAAGTGCCAGACTATATTGAAAATTTAATCATAATTTTTTTTTTTTTTTTTTTACATTTTTGTTTCCTTGCTTCAGAAATTCAAGGGGTCTATGATTATTATGTTGGTGATCTTTCAGATAAAGTAACTAGTTATAGATAAAATATATCATGCACTGATTAGCACAGTGGCTTACCTTAGATTCTTTTGCGTTTATGAAATACTTGTCATTTCCGAAATCTTGATTAATCAAGGTTAGTGCAAGCAGGATCGTTATGCATGATAGTCTTTTACTCTTTAGTTAGTTTTCTAGGTACTTTTGCATTTTGCACATATTTTTGTTTTTTTCTGTGTGTACTGCAATAAGCTGAAAGTAAAGTTTGTTCCTTATTATTTGAGAGAGCGTTGGGTAATCAAGAGTTAGGGTCCTGATTTTTTTTCCTTAGCAAACTGCATTTTGAAGGAAGTTGCCATTACCTTTCTCAACACACTTTACTTTTTCTGTGACTTAAGAGCCTCAGTTACCCATTCAGTATTTATATGTATATAAAAACATAACAATCCTTAACCTTTTCCCATCAAGCTGCACACGTTTTGTGCGCATTTATATGTTCTTGTGCTAGCACCTCTTTGTATTGATCTGTGTACCTTCCATTTAGAAATAATAAAAATCAAAGCTTTTACATTTTATAAAATTTTCCAAAATAGTGTGCAAACAAGGAATAGGTCTTAAATCGAACAATGTGAAAATGCTAATATGGCATCCACAGGTGGTCCTGGCAGTTGTTCTTGTGCTAGCACCTCTTTGTATTGATCTGTGTACCTTCCATTTAGAAATAATAAAAAAATGTTTCCAAAATAGTGGGCAAACAAGGAATAGACCTTAAATCAAACAATGTGAAAATGTTAATATGGCATCCACAGGTGGTCCTGGCAGAGCCGCCATGCCCTCACCTGGAAACACTGCAGCATTGCGTGCCAACTTATGGACAAATATGGAGAAACTGATGGACAACATCTACTCAGCCTGCGCTCAGGTAAACCTCACTGTCCCTGTCTTCTTTTTATATCAACAGATTATTTATTATAGGTGGATGATGCAAGTTGTCAAATTGTCATCGTTTTAGCTAATCATGAAACAAAAGGATAATTGTTGGCTTAAACTGAGTCACTCTTATCCTTATCGAAACTTTACATGATTATGTGGGTATTCAGTTGAGTGGTGAAATTATAAAACATAATATTCACAAGCTTTCCCAGTAAACACAGATCCGTCTAATCCATCCCTCTAAACCTCTACCAACATAAGCTACACAAGGGCCACAAATGAGTTAAACATTTGAAATGAAAAAAGTTTTCATCAGTTTTTTTAATTTCTCTACAAAAATCATAGGAAAGGATTTCTGAGAGCCAGATTACTAGCCTATTAAAATTTTGTTACCATTGATTTTTGTAGAAGAAACGCGACTTTAATGTTTTTCCTTCCAAAGTAATAAAGTGTGGCTTAAGTAAATACATTTTTCAGGGACAAATGTTGCATATTTTACATCAACATATTTTGATAGAACCCTTCGGGTGGCCTGCCTTTAAACAAGTGATTATATTTTGTGTTGTTAATTCATTTCAGGTGCAACATTTACAAAAAGTTTTGGTAAAAAAGAGAGATCCAGTCTCACACGTGTGCTTCATAGATGAACTGAACAAGGTAAGTCATTTAAACTGAGACATATTTTTTGCCTCATGTGTCCCAAAGGTTGCATTAGCAGTGTATGTCTTTATTGTAAAATCTGCTAGAATTTTCTGTCCCAGGTTTATCATACATGGCCAGCTTTATAAAGTGAAGGTCTTATTTAATTATATTTCTCTAGGTCGAGTCAGCTCAGTCAAGCAACTTCTAATCATAGGGTCCTGGGTAAGTACCCCATCAGGTCTCCTTGTTTCCTATTTGTTGGGTCTTTGTCATCATAATTTGATAATCCAGTTTCTAAATATCCTAGAGATGTGTTTAACTTGCAGAGAGCTTCGCACTCTAAACACAAGAGAGGGTCGTTTTGATTTAGAAAATGTGTAGCAAAATTTGTATCAAATAATTTTTCACCTCCCTGCCTGCCTATTAGTTAAAGGAGATCAAACATAAAACAAAGTGTTTACCTGCATATAAAACACAATCCATAATATGGCCTATCTTTATTTTCTCATCAAAGGCTGTTTGGTACTTTTGCTATGATGTTAAATTGTAAATTTAAAAGGCTGTTTGGTACTTTTGCTATGATATTAAAATGTTAATTTAAAAAGTGGTGGTTTGGAAAACTTTGTTTTTCTTGATGTTTTTTGCATACATTATTCCAGGGTCCTAGCCACTATTTTTTTTCCTTTTTTTATTTGAAATCTATACATTGGCATACAAAGTTTATAAATCATAAATTGTATTCCCATTCTTATTTGTTATATTCTTTTCACTTCATCATCAGCATCACAATGGGGAGGTCCATATCATCCACAGTTTCTGGGAGGAAGTCACCACGATGCTCACAAAAGAATTTAATGAGGCAGCTGAAAGTATGATCATATGGTCAATTTATATGCTCTAATTATATTTTCCAAATATACGGCTAACTGTTTTGAAAATCCTTCAATGAACATTTCTATAACATAATGACATATTTTGAAGGTGCGCAAAGTTATTTTATCTCAAATGGGACGTAAGTAATTATTTCAGAATCATCGATCTTTCCTTTTTAACCCTTTTTCCCTTACAGCTTAGTCACTAGTCAGACACTCAATTTTTAACTTAAGGGAGATAACGTAAATGCTGTCTGTAGCTTCTTGATACAAACGCAATAGATCATCCATGATGAAAAAACACTTGAAAAGAACAACAAACTTCAAAAAATCACAACTTCCCAACCCAATAGCCGATTCTTTTCATTCAAAGACCATTGAAACAATCGAGTCTATTTCCGGCTGTCTAAAACGACAACGATGTCACTATTTCCTATGTTAGCCGATACGGTCCACGATATTGCGGTACACGATAGCGTCACTTTAGTAGGCGTGGCCGGCGACCTACGGCGACTGCGAGGGTTTACCGATAGAGGCGAGCGGCGGCGACTGTAAGTGTAAAAGGTTTTAACTTCCAGAATTATGTTTCACACGGCGAGCGGGTCCAAATATACCGCCAACTGTTTTGCAAGTCTTTTAATGAGCATTTCTCATAACATAAATGACATATTTCCAAAATGCACAAAGTTATTTTTCAGATTGTTAGAATCATGAAAATGTCAGTTTCTACTTACGAGTTACAATGATAGAAATGTTTTTGACCATTGTATCTTTCTAATTTTTTTGTTTTTACCATACAAAACATCCTGTCTTTTATTTTTCTTTCAAATTAAAAATGTTCAAACCTCTCAAAACAGCCTTTTGATTTACTGCAATTGTAATATATGAGTGTCTTCTACAATCTTCCTCATGAAATATTGATTTTACCGGTATGTTAAAGCTCTCTAAAAACAAGAGAAATGTATCGATTTGCAGATTATACTTTCCATTGACTTACCTACTCTTTTTTTTTTAAAATAAATTTTTTTTCAGACTCCACATTCCTGAGGCAGACGTTTGAAGGGGAATATCCGAAGCTGTTGCGGCTGTACAACGACTTGTGGCGACGGCTGCAGCAGTTCAGCATCACTATGACTGTGACCCCCAGTAGCAATGTCCCTGACCTCAATATCGTCCAGGGGGGAACAGGCCCAGCCCAGGGCGATGACGACTTTTTCATCCAGACCGAGAAGGGCAGACAAAACTATGAGTGGGTTTTCTGGTTTTTGTTGTTTTGTTTTGTTTTGTTATAATTTAATTTTGCTGTGCTGTTGTTTTTTTTTTTTGTGGGGGCAAGGGGATGTCAGGGTTGAAGTGACTTAAATATCCCAATTTTTTTTATAACTCTCTTACCTCTGTTCAAATCATGTTTGCAATTTTTTAATTATTATGAAACATTGCTTAGAACGTAGTATGTAAATTTAAAATTTTCATGCAGTTTTTACACGAATAAAATGTATTTCTTGCCGAGTCTCTTACACAATTTTACTTTTACTATTTTCCTCTCTCGTGCATAGTTCGGAGAAGGCTCTACGTGAAACTCTTGCAACATTTGAGAGGGCCTATCTGTCACGCTCTCTGTCGAGGCTGTTTGACCCAATTAACCTGGTGTTCACATCGTCAACCTCTGCTGCCCCAACACAAGAAGAAGTGGACAACATCGTGAAGACTATCTCGAGGTAATGTTTGGGCCTCTGTTATTTTTAGTTAGAGATAGAAAAGCTCTCTCCTATTGAAACATTTTCTAGGTTTCAAAGAAGATCCTATTGGCGGTTGTCTGAAGCTTTGGTTTCGCCATGCAGATTTCATGGTGATCCATAGAGAGCTAAGTTTCATCAGAGATCCTGATTTACATAATGTGATGCAATTTGAAAAACAGACTCAAGTTGCTCTTTAGACTTACTAAAAAATTGGACAAAAAACTTTGGTGGATTGGTGAAATATTTGCACCATTGCAAAACAAGCTTGATGTTTCTGGTAACATTTTCTGCCCTCATCTAATTTTTAAAGTATTCCTATAAAGCAACTCCAGGTTCACTAGACTAATTTTGTGAGATGGCCACACATTTATTAAATCTTGCTTTAGTGTGCAAAAAAAAAAAAAGGTGAATGTTTGATTTAAAGTGTGGATGAAAATGTCATCTTTGGCACAGGGAATCTGCTTAAGATAAACTATGGATTTCTATAAACTATTTTTTAGGCCCAAATTGCCCTCCCCTTTCTTTTTATATTTACTGTACAGTCACTGTTTAATTTAAACTTGGAATAAAATAAACTTTTAGGCTGTCATGAAGAGGTTTAACTGAAGCAGATTCCACTTACATTTTTTGATTCGGTCAAATGGAGTATCATGGTGTCCTGTTTATAAAAAAATTTCTTATTTAATCTTTAATTGATATATCAGTTTATGTCCATTATTCAACATTTGTCACTAAAGGAAAAGTCCTTTTTTATTACATGAATTAATAAATGGACTCCTAGAGCAATGCTCTGCATCATTTTCCATACTGTTTCAAGATTATATTTAAACTTCTTTTGCCAAAAAAAAAAAGATGTAGACTAGTGCAATAATAAATCTCATGCTTATAAGTTTAGCTTGAATACTCTGTCCTTGCCAATCTCCAGTGAGCTGAACGTGTCGAGTGTGGATGGCAAACTTAGCGTCACAGTGGCCAGGAATGTTGCCAAGACTGTCAAATTGTTCTGTGTGAAGAGCGAACAGCTGGTGAGTTTTTGGAACCTTTAACTTTGATCTTTCATGTTTATTTGACCCAAACGTTTCATAATAAGATGCACTGCTCTCAAATTTTTCAAAAATAAAAAAAAAGACACATAGTATACTAACTGCTAATATGAACATTTTATTTTATGAGTTAAAGCCCCTAATGAATTGTTTTTTGGTCTTTTCATGAGGATCGCTAAATTTAAAATCTAGTATTTCTATGTTAGTTAAGTTTAAGGCTCTTGATTCCTGTGGAATATGTGGTAGTAATTACTATGTCCAGACATACTTTTCTTGTTTCTATTCTAGAGAAATGGGTTTAATTTCTCTTTATTTATACGCTTGTCTTGTGATTGAATTACTTTTAAGACCTTCAAATGGCTAGTTATACCATGATTTATTTTGCATTTTTATTCTTTTATCAGTGATAAAATTTGTTTCTTTTATCTTTTCTATGCTAAACATACTTTTTTTTTTCCTTTAAAAATTTTTTTATCAGCTATCAACAGATGGAGAGGCAAGCCAAGTGATTGGTCCGCTTACCTATGGTCAAAGCAGAAACATTGGAGTGGTCAATACATTATTCCATTTTCACCAGGCAGTTGCCAAGGTAGTGGCTTGATACAATTAATTTCTTTGTTCATAAGGGTTTTCCTTTTTGCCTATGTGGAACTTGGACTTGTATTATTTAGTCTGCAATGCATTGCATACAAACCTAACTAGGGCCTAGGTTAAGGTCAGAGAATCAATTTTTGAAAGTGTTGTATGTTTTTTTTTAAACAGATAATTTTACTTTGTTTTTAATTAGTTTTCATCATTCTGCTAATAGAAATTTAATTGTTTGAAATGAGTGTGTGTTTTAGAGATCTTTTTTCGTGTGAATTATGATTCAGTTCATATCAGACATTTTTTAATTTATCACTTTGCAATCATCATATATGGTATTATCTCTGAAAAGGTTGAGGTGAAGATGCGTGCCTCAGCTCCCTGTTCTGGGCTTTCGTTGTACATTCTGAAATATTTCTGCCCTTCCAGTGTTTTATTTTATCCAACCAGTTTTTCTTGGTCTTCCTTTGCCTGTCATCCCCTCTTCTCTACCCTCTACCCTTTATCAAATTTTTGTAATAGTATTTCTTCTTTGCATTTTTACACTTAACTTATTAAAATGTTTTAATTCTTATTGTAATGATTTGACTTAAGCAAAAGACCTCCACATCCAAATCCACCTCCTCTATATTTCGATTTTGGTTGTATTTCATCATTTATATTCAGTAGGGTGTTTACAGAAACATTCTCATTTTGTCACTTCTAGGTTTTGTCTGGCCTGACATCTTTTCCCAGCGAAGCTCACTCCAATATAGAGGCCTCCTTGGAGGGTGTCGTCGCCTTGATGGGGTCGGCCATTGCTCCTCTGCTCTCTTCCATCTCCGATGCCCTTGAGGCGATCGTGCTCACAATGCACCAGGAGGACTTTGCTGGGTAGGACTGGTGTTGCTTTTGTTTTTACAGCGTTGCATCAACCCTCGGTTGGACTAGTTCAGGTGACCGGCTGAGACATGAGTCATGGTATCCCCGCCCTGTCCGTTTATTAAGTTATTTCACTGTTTATGATCATCATCATCATCATCAAGTACCATGCCTCATAGCGTTGGTGATCATGTCCCTCCATATCTCTCTTTCTCTGGTTAGTTTCATCATCTCTGTAACCTTTGATATTTGTAGCCACTCCTTCATCCCGTCTGCCATTTTTTCTCTTTGCCTTCCTTGACTGCGTTTCCCATCAATCATTCCTGTTGTCACTAGATGTTCTAGTCCCTCTCTTCTCATCATGTGGCCAAAGAATGTTGTTTGCCTTTTCCTCACCTTGTTAATTATTGATGGTTTTGCCTGAGCTTCTTCTAAAACTTCTTTGTTTGATTTCTTTTCTGTCCAAGAGATGCGGAGCATTCGTCTTAAAAACCACATTTCTATTGCTTTCAGTTTCTTTTCTATCTGCTTTGACACCGTCCACGCCTCGCAACCATACATTAGAATAGGTTCTATGTAGCACTGAAGGACCCTTTTTCTTGTTTGGATGGAGATGCGCTTATTTGTTAAGATGGTTTTCATGCGCTGGAAACTTGCCTTTGACTGCGCTATGCGAGATGATATTTCGATGTTGTTTCTGCCATCGCCTGATATTATTGCCCCTAGATATTTAAAGCGGTCACTTTGTTTGAGTTTGGTTCCTTTGATATAGATGTCAGACTAGTTCAGATCTGGGTTTTTTATCCAGAGGGCTTGCTTGACAATGTATTGCTAGATTGGATCCAACTTACAATACCACAGTAAATTGTTTAAAAATATGGCTACTGCTGTCAGGGGAAAACTTAAGTATAGAGACAGAGGTAAAAATTATCTATTGCAGACCTGCCAACATAATGGTTTGGGTGTAATTTATTGGCCCAAAGTGCGGCAAATTACGCTTAAGGACGGTCCTTGTCATAATACGGCGAGTTGAAAAAGTATGATCTATAACTTTAGTTTCTAGATACTTGACAAGATGTAGTCCAACGAAAACTGTGTGAAGAGCGAACAGCTGGTGAGTTTTTGGAACCTTTAACTTTGATCTTTCATGTTTATTTGACCCAAACGTTTCATAATAAGATTCACTACTCTCAAATTTTTCAAATAAAAAAAAAAAGACGCATAGTATACTAACTGCTAATATGAACATTTTATTTGAAGAGTTAAAACCTCTAGTGATTTGTTTTTGGTCTTTTCATGAGGATAACTAAATTTTAAATCTAGTATTTCTATGTTAGTTAAAATTAAGGCTCTTGATTCCTGTGGAATATCCAGACATGCTTTTCTTTTTTCCAGCCAAGAGAAATGGGTTAAATTTCTCTTTAGATACGCTTGTCAAAAGATTGAATTACTTTCAAGACCTTGAAATGGCTATCTATATCATGATTTATTTTGCATTTTGTTTTTTCTTTTATCAATCATAAAATTTGTTTCTTTTATCTTTTCCATGCTAAACATAAACTTTTTTTTTCCTTTTAAAATTTGTTATCAGCTATCAACAGATGGAGAGGCAAGCCAAGTGATTGGTCCGCTTACCTATGGTCAAAGCAGAAACATTGGAGTGGTCAATACATTATTCCATTTTCACCAGGCAGTTGCCAAGGTAGTGGCTTTTTACAAATTCCTTTGTTCATAAGGGTTTTCCTTTTTGCCTAGGTTGAAAGGTTGTTTTTTTTTTAACAAATAATTTTAATTTGTTTTTAATCAGTTTTTATCATTCTGCTAAAAGAAATTGAATTCTTTGGTTTGAGTGTGTGTTTTAGAGATCTTTTTTTGTGTGAATTATGATTCAGTTCATATCAGACATTTTTTAATTTATCACTTTGCAATCATCATATATGGTATTATCTCTGAAAAGGTTGAGGTGAAGATGCGTGCCTCAGCTCCCTGTTCTGGGCTTTCGTTGTACATTCTGAAATATTTCTGCCCTTCCAGTGTTTTATTTTATCCAACCAGTTTTTCTTGGTCTTCCTTTGCCTGTCATCCCCTCTTCTCTACCCTCTACCCTTTATCAAATTTTTGTAATAGTATTTCTTCTTTGCATTTTTACACTTAACTTGTTAATATTTTAACTCTTATTGTTATGATTTGACTTAAGCAAAAGACCTCCACATCCAAATCCACCTCCTCTATATTTCAATTTTGGTTGTATTTATCATTCAGTAGGGTGTTTACACAAACATTTTCATTTTGTCACTTCTAGGTTTTGTCTGGTCTGACATCATTCCCTAGCGAAGCTCACTCCAACATAGAGGCCTCCTTGGAGGGTATCGTCGCCTTGATGGGGTCGGCCATTGCTCCTCTGCTCTCCTCCATCTCCGATGCCCTTGAGGCGATCGTGCTCACAATGCACCAGGAGGACTTCGCTGGGTAGGACTGGTGTTGCATTTGTTTTTACAGCGTTGCATCAACCCTCGGTTGGACTAGTTCAGGTGACCGGCTGAGACATGAGTCATGGTATCCCCGCCTTGTGTGGCAGCACATACAATTGTCAGACGTCCGTCTTGGGGCCCGTCCACAATATAGCCTATGTAGTGCTGATGCTGGACGTTAAAAACCAACTCAACTCAACTAGACTAGTTCAGATCTGGGTTTCTTATCCAGATGGCTTGCTTGAAAATGTATTGCTAGATTGGATCCAACTTACAATACCACAGTAAATTGATAAGCAACAAGGCTACTGCTGTCAGGGGAAAACTTAAGTATAGAGACAGAGGTAAAAATTATCTATTGCAGACCTGCCAACATAATGGTTTGGGTGTAATTTATTGGCCCAAAGTGCGGCAAATTACGCTTAAGGACGGTCCTTGTCATAATACGGCGAGTTGAAAAAGTATGATCTATAACTTTAGTTTCTAGATACTTGACAAGATGTAGTCCAACGAAAACTTCATGCAAACAAAAACAAACAAAAAAACTCACAGAAAGGCAATTTAATTTTTTTTTTTTCTATATACTGTCTTCATACAGTAGAAGCATGAAAGCGTTTACTTCAATAAAAATGAAGGTAGAATTTTGACACAGAGATTAAGAAAAGCATCAAATGTAAATAAATATTCTCTTCATACAGTAGAATCATAATTTCTATCTTGAGATGATTGCAAAACTAAAATTGTGTAAGTTGTAATAGAGATGGACAACTACTATTTTTTCACTGAACAATGAAGGCCACTGCTCAGACTTATATTGGTACTGTGAAGAAATTGAAAAAAATTGTACTGGTATTTTTTACCATTTTTCTTCAGTTACAAGACAAATAAGGCCTTTAAGTGAGTGAGGATGAATATTGCAATCTTGTTAATTTTTAGAAGTGTCAATGATCAATTCTTTTATTTATGAGTATTGATTGTTCTTGCTTGTTCATCTTTGACAGTTCATGTTTATAAAATGTCTACTTTTCTACATTTAATTTTTTATTTTTCTAAACAAGCTACTGTTTTACTCAGGGTTAAGTGCAAACATTTGAACACTTGAAATTATTATTGACATTAAAAAAAAAAACACAAACAAACTTTTAGGGGAATTTCATTAATTGTTTGTTGTTTTTTTCGTAACTAGGGGGTGCTGTGTATTATGCCTGCCATATATTTTAGACATGCTATCTTACATCTCAAATGATATAAGTACTTTACTAATAGTTTTTCTTATGTTTTTTTTTTTTAGTACAGTGTAATGATATTGCCAGAGTTGCAAACTTAGCTCCATCAATTTCAATTGCTATATTTTATTTCTAAAAATTTCATGTGTAAACATTAAAAATCATACATAATACACACATACAAAAATAGAATGGATGATTGAGTATAAACACAGTTAATTAAGGAGATATTCATGGAATGTGATGTGTTTTTATTTCTAACCAGTCCTATTTTTCCTACCTAAACAGACCGGCTCCGAGTGGTAGAGAGACGGAGGCTCCTTGTTCCCTGTACATGAGAGAGCTGCAGAGCTTCATCATGCGATGCTACTCTGATTACCTCACACCATTTAAGTGCAAGGATTTCATCATGGACAGGTAGCTTAAGATGTCATTTTATATGTTAAAGAAAATCTAATATAATACTTAAATAATACTTGATTTTATTGAGCAAAAAAAACAACCACAATTAGCCTAAGATGTCATTTTATGGACAGGTAGCCTTAGATGTCATTTTATGGACAGGTAGCTTAAGATGCCATTTTATGGACAGGTAGCCTAAGATGTCATTTTATGGACAGGTAGCCTAAGATGTCATTTTATGGACAGGTAGCCTAAGATGTCATTTTATGGGCAGGTAGCCTAAGATGTCATTGTATGGACAGGTAGCCTAAGATGTCATTTTATATGTTAAAGATAATCCAAATGCTGAAACAATTAATTGCTTTTATTGAGCAAAAAAAAACAAAAAACAACCTGGTCAAGTATTCAATTTAAAAAGTTTAAAAAAAAACAAAAAAAAATTTATATAATAAAATTCTATATTTTATAAATAGATTTATTTAACTTTATGGAAAACAAAATTATGATAGTTTTGTAATATACTTTTCTTCTACTTCACTCCTTTCTCAGCATCCTACCAATGGCAAGTCGATGCGTGGACCAGTTTGTGCGGCATGCCAGTTTAATTCGGCCGCTAGGCGAGGGTGGAAAACTGCGCCTTGCTGCTGACTTTGCACAAATGGAGCTGGCAATCTCACCATTTTGCAGACGGCCTGCTGACTTAGGAAAGGCGTACAGGCTACTGCGGGCATTCAGGTATGGACTTATTGTTCTTCTTTCATTTTATAATGAGGAAAGGGTTCTGTTTTTAGAACTGTTAGATTTATTTAATGGTGATACTACCTCTTTTTTCAAAGTCTTAGTAAGAAAAGACAGGATCTTTACTTTTTTATAATTCTGTGTTCAAAGACTTTATGAGATTATTAAAAATAATTAACCTTCTATAATTGCGTCAGAAAAAAAAAAAAATTAACGTCTTTCATCCTATGTAATTACTGTTTGAAATGCATTTGTAAATCATTAACTCTTTAAACCAGAGCGGCCGCAAAAATCACAAAATATACCCAAAAAGGAAAAAAAAGACTGTCTTTCCACGTATAGATCTATTTAAAACCCCTCTTCAAAACAAGGAATGGGCATGAGGGCTTAAAGAGTTAAGGCATTTTATGAAATAGTGTTTACTTGAACTGTTCCCTAACTTGTCATTACGTCTCTCTTGACTATTATCGTGATCCTTTTTCTTGCCGGCATGGCAGACCCTTGTTGTTCCAGACAGCCGAGCATATAGCCCAGAGTCCCGCACTCGGAGAAGTCTTGCCGTACAGCACCACTATCCACTTCCTGTTCGCTCGCGCCCCGGCTGAGCTCAAGTCCCCGCACCAGGTTAGTCAAGTGTTTTTTTCATCATGAGCTTACTTTCCAAGGATATCTATGGTGGTGAAGTCTTTTCTTGTTTCGCATTATTTCTCAAATTTTAATCATTTTAATACGGTATGTCATAATTTTTTTGTTATTTTAACCAAATTGAATGATTTCTCTCAACTTCAAATTAATCAATGATTTTTATGATATCATAACTTAGAGCTTTTGACCCTGCTTACATCAAAAAGAAAATAAATTCAAAGGTTTTTTACACATTATGGGGAGAGGATAAGTTTCTTGCAGCAGTTAGTTACATAAGTGGATCATGCAGCAATTAGTTAGATAAATGGAACAAAAATGGTTCTGTCTGTAATCTTAATTCCATTAGTGCTGAATGTTTGCCTCATTGATCTTATTCAATCCCAGTAGATGTATAACCCCTTTCCAATAAACTGCCCAAAAAAACATATATTTATTAATTATTCTTGTAACCATAATTATTTCTGAAAAATCAGTATTAACTTAAATATATGTTGTTCTCAGTCTTCAAATATGAACATTGCATTTTTTTTTTCTGGGAGTGTATGACTAGAAATCATTTGGAAATGTCTAGATTGAAATCTGTTCATGTTCAACCAGGCATTGATGTATACATTTTCCCCACTCAGGTATCAGATTGGTCAGTGAGCAGGTACTCTCAGTGGCTGGATGATCACCCTTCAGAGACAGACAGACTCAAAATTATCAAGTATGTTGATTTAATTTTTTAGATAGGATAGCATCTATTGAGTCCCTTGCAATAAGAGATATAATTTGTACTCTAAAAGTAGTTTGAAATTGCAGCAAAATTGTAAAACATTAACTAGATTTATCTAAATTATTTCTTGTACTCATTTTTCTCCTAGGCTATACAATAGTCCCCATTTTTAAACATTTTGAATAGCGAAAAGCGTTTGAGTGAGAGGTTTGAAAGCCCCCACTTTTCTCTGTAATTGTGACCTATAATTTAATGTCAAAGTAACAAGAATCCAATCAGCTAAACCTGAGAAAACATTAAAAAAAAACATCACTGTAATTCTATGATCTTTCAACATCTTGTCCCTCAGAGGTGCTCTGGAGTCGTATGCGAGGTTGGTGCGGCAGAAGCAGAGCAAGGAATACGCCCCGGTTTATCCCATTATGCTTGAGATGCTACAGAGAGGACTGCAATAGCTCACCTTACTTCAGTTTAATCCATTCTTTTGCCATTCACAGGTTTTACAATGATAGGGTCATTGGGTTTTATTTCTCTTTGAATGTGCATTCTATGGAATATCTGCTTTTGTCATAAGCAAGTGTTTGTTTTGAAGTTAAGATGCAAAAATAGAAGACAGTAAATAAAACACAATTCATTTAAAGATGAATGCACATATTAATAGAGCATTCATGTAAAGAACACTCTGAAGATAAATTGATTGAAATAAAAAACACGTTTCTTTGCATTGGTTAAAGTACTAGGTATATCTATATGCTTATGTGTGTCAATCTGTAAAGAACAATTGGTACTGCCAGTACTGTACCTGTTATTTATATCAGTGTTTCACTGTAACTATTTTGCTTAAATGACCTGCATGAAAATTGTGATTCAATTGATTGTTACCTTAAACATTTTTTGGACACATAATTTTTAAAGAAATGATATAAATAAATTTATTTATTAAATCTTTTGTCACATAACTTGGGAGGTTTGTAAAGTGTGTATTTAAAAAATGCTTGTCTTTGTATCAAACAATAACAAAAAAAAAGAAAATAGCCATTGCTCCTATTGGGAAAAGAAATTAAAGGGTTTTTTTTTGTATACCGGGTATATTACAGTCATACCTGTAGTTATTTTTATAAAATGCAAAAAAAATATTAAGTCACTTTCAAGTGCATGTAATTCATGTACCTGATAAAAACAAATTACTTGGAGTTGGAGGCAACTGACCTTTTTTTTTTTTTTTTTTTTGCATTTCCTGAGAATGGTTAATTTCCAGGTTTGTAACTTACATCATCCCTGAGGGTGAAAATATGGGATAAATGTTTTGGGTTTGTGTTTACACAGTTACTCCTGTGATAGTCTGTTCCATCTATTCTATTTTTTTTTTTTTAGGATATTTTACTTTTTTTTAGATTGTTATTCCCAAGCACTTTGCATCAATCATGAAAACTTAAGTTTTATAGAATTTCCTTAAACTGACATATGTTCTAATTTGAGACAAAATAAATAAATATATGCTCATGGAATTATTTATGGTTTAATGCAACCTATAATTAATAATGCTGTTTTTTTTCCTCTTTCACAATTTGTTATATTCAACTGAGGGAATAAAACCAGATGAGGTATTTTTTATTGCGCCTTAGTTTTCTTTTTTTGTTATCATTTCAGATTGAAAATAAAAACTATTAGCAAGGTCATAATCCGTTCCAAATTCCAAGGATTAGTTTTTTTAGAAAATCATTATAATTTGAAAATGTACAAATAAAGGCACTTAAAGACTTTAATTGTAGAACAGACATTTATAGTCTTAACATTATTTATTTCAAAGTATACATGCCTATGAAAGTCTATTTGCAACAACACAATTTTTTACAATCAAATGTTACAAAAAACGAAGTTAAATTGTATTTATCTTAAAAGGCACATTGTAACTTGAAATCAAATAAAAATTAATGTCATTCCAATTCACGTATATGTTTGTTACATCACATAAATTTTGTCTTTTTTTATTGACAGACATCTGTTAAGTATAACTTTTTACACCAAAGTCATTACACTAACTCATAGAATCTAACAAAATCATTTTAAAAAATTATAAATATTTATGGAGGTAACTGCTGCAGTAGACTAATGGTTATGTATCAACTTTTTTTAACAGTGCAGACAACATAAAACTTTTTAAAAGTGGGTATAGTTTTTATTTTAATGGTGTACTGGAAGACCCACAACACTGTAAATTTTGAAACCGTAAGGATTTTGCCGAGATATTTTTATCATAAACTGTTTATTCTATGAATGAGATTGCGAATGGCACACATTAAATAAGTAAAATCATAGCCAACTTAGATGTTTATTTGGGAATCATGAAATTAGGTCTTAACTTAGTATATAATTTGTCATCTTTTTTTGAAGGCTCCCTGTTTTTTCCCAGGTTTTCTGGAGTTTTTCAAAAACTCCTTCTTTCTTTTCGTCTCTCCATGTATCCTTTTCTTCTTCAGTGCGTCTTTGTGCTTTTTCTTGTAAATCTGCAATTGCATGGTAAATAATAGACAAATATCACTCGAAAATTCATACAAAAAATGAGACATGAGAGTTTATACTGCAATTTTTTGGCAAATATATGAATTTTAATTATACATTATATTGTATTTGGTTAAACTTCCAACTACTACGTAATTGTTAAGGACAGTTTTAATTCATATCAAACTGTAAAATAAACAATGCATGAAAATCTGAAGTAGGTTCTAGCTCATCATGGAATAAACTTTTAAAGTGAAGGCTACAATATGTCTCAGGCTGGTGTATTCCACAAGTAGTTCTAGCATGCTACTGTTAGCAACGTCTGAATCTGTCACATTGACTAATTTAATTTCATACATATAGAATGTCTTCACGTGGAAAAAAAAAGTGTATGAACAAACCTTCAAAGCCCTTGTTGTCAGCCATTCATATCTACCCAAAAACCATTTGAATATCAATGAAAATTGACAAATTATTCTGAGGGAGATAAAACATTTCACCAAATACTTACTTTTATAATATTCTGACGAAGTGCATCCCACTGTTCAAGCCACTTTTCAGAGGTGAACCTTATGTCAAGTTTACCAGCTTCTGATCAACAAACAAAGAGGTTGGACATTAAAAGATTAACAGAGGTGATTTTTTAAAAATTGTTACATTTTTCAACAAATGATGTAAACAATACTGTAGATTTTTTAAGTTACAAATGTTTGAATTATTCATGTTACTTCGGTTTCTCTGATAGTTTTGTTAGAAGAGAATTGTTTTGCTAAAAGATTGTGAACCCCCAATAACATACAAAAAAATCACCTTAAAAAAAAAGAACATAAATTGCAATTGACATTTTATGCTTCAATGAAAATTTAAAAATACATGTATATCAAATTACCTTGCAAATCATCATCAATTCCATTTCTAGGCTTGACCTTACTTGATGAAGTGGATCTGCAAAAGAAGCATGAACTTTAAAGATCTAACTTGTTATTATTCTTAGGTCTCTAGACTCTCAATTACAGCTTTGCTTAATCCAATATAAAAAGTATTAGAAAGCAAATATACAGTCGGAAAGATTAAAAAAAAACAAAAACAAAAAAAAATAATTGAGCTGAGGTGGTAGCTAAGCTAGTTAAATGTTTAAAATGGCTACATCTAAAGCTTAGCAATAATAGGCAATAAAAATAACTCTTCAACAAATATAGACATGTATCTTGTCCTATTACATGACAATTGTTGAATATTAAAAAGAGGGTGAATGGGCATTTAATATATATATATTTTCTATAACAATATAACATATAATTATCTGTATTGCAAAAGCACTGGTTAAGCTGAAGCTTGCTGTTATTTTAGGTACACTAAAGCAAGAATATTGAAATGACATGTTATTGTTTTGAAACCAACATCATCTAAATCTAACATGAAGAATGCTCATGATAAAATATTCACATACATGTTTTAGCCAAGGTTAAAGTATATCCCTAGGATCAAGGAAAGAAGCCAACAGCTAGATATATAATGTAAGACAATCTTTTGGTTCAAGAAATCTAGGATTAACAAAATAGAAACAGCCTCTAGTAAAAAAGCTTGAGTATCAAACTTTGAACACTTAACAGTAACTCGGTTTTCATATCCTAAACCAAATTGAATTACTTACTTTTTGGACTCTTCCACATCTTCTTCTTTTTCTCCTTCATCTGAGCTGAGATCACTATCAGAGGGCATCTCCTGGTCTCTGCCAACAGCATCTTTCTCCTCCCCCTCCTCATTCTTCTTTTTCTCACTTACGGCATCTCTCTTTGTCTCAGCTGCTGATTTTGTCATAGACTTGTCTTTCTCAACCTGGGATAGCCCACTCCCTGAAGTTTAGGCAAGAGAATAAATATTTAAATTAAAAAGCCACACGATATTGTGAAGATTGAAAATAGAATGTGTAAAAAATTCAATAGACCTATATATAAAAACAAAGTTAAAAGACAAGCCAAAAATCACATTACAGAGTTTTATATTAAATTTAAAACCTTTCACATTGAGATAGAGATAAGATAAGATAAACCTATTACACTTTATATTGATGATCTCAGTTGATATATATCTTAATCTATTTTAAGTGCTATTCAGTATCAATCTATAATTGCCTCTAGTCATGGGGCTTATTAAGGATCACTGTTTTTTCCCTCTTTACCCCCTTTTAACAAAGTATTGTTCCATATAATAAAGGATTATTAAGTCTTTTACATGGAATTGCAGTGATTTTTTTGCATTTGACTTGGATCAAAATTCCATTACCCATGGTTGAGTTCTTTGTTTTCTAAGCTGGATCTATTTTTCTGAGACCTGCTTTAAGCTTATTTGTTTCATAAAGTACCATAGATCCACTTATGCAATGTCGACTTGAGTGTTAGCCCTCACGATTTCAGTGTTAGCCCTCACATACCTTTTGCTCTGTCCTCCCCATCCTGCTCCACACTATCCTCATCACTGTCTGCCTCTCCAAACTGCTGGGTGAGAGAGAATGTTGCGCCTTTGTCTTCTTTCTGTTCGGCTTTTGTCTTAAACATGTCAAGCAAGGTGGAGGAGAGCTCCACATTTGTTTTCTTTTTAGAGTCTGGATCATCTCTAAGGAAAGATGGATGAAAATTCCGTGAAAACTTAAGGAGAGTAAAGTATGTCAACAGAGAAGAATTAACTGTAATTCAATTTGCTGCTAGGTATCTATTTTTCTGTTGTTACTTCTTTTTTTTAAACTACTTTGAAGTTGGTTTTGTATTATTCATGAATTTTTTTTTTATTTTACACGTTTTGTACATCATGGCTCATTCTATACGAGACTATTCAAATACTTTGATATTGTCTGATATATATCTGTCCCTGCTGAAACTTGCTTCTAACAAGCTAAAATTATGCTGTAATTTTTTGCAACTATTGGCACTTTCAATTACAGCTTTTTGAGGGGACAGATAGATTGCTAGCTACAGACATTTTGCACATTAAAAAAAAAAAAAATTTTGTCCCTTTGTAAAACTTAGATCTGTCAATTTCTTACATTTTTGAAACACTTTTCTCTTCTTTCTGTTTGGTGCTTTTGTCTTTGCTCTCGGCTTCATCCTTGCTGGGGTCTTCATCAGAATCCACTTTGTTTGGCGTGGCCACCTCAGCTACTTCTCCATCCTCGGTCTTCTTTGACTTTTTCTTCTCCTTCTTTACATCTTTAGATTCAGGGGTCTCTCCCTGCTGCTCTTTGCTTGCAGCTGGTGGGGCTGCTACTTTTTCTGCTTTTTCTTTCTTCTTTTTAGTTTTCGGTGGTGCAGAGCTGACATTCATCTTGGTTGGGTCAAAGCGCACAGAGTTCATGTCTCTGTCAACATTACAAATTTCAAAAATAAATGTAAAACATGCCAAAATTTGTGACAAAGAAATTAATATCAACTTTATTTAAACCTAAGAATCTAAAACACTTCAGTAATACTCTCTCTATCCATGGGTTCAGTCTCAATCTCACCTCCAGGTTCGTCAAATGAAAAAAGTGTAAATATTTGCTGGTAAATAAGTGAGTTTTTTTTCATTGGCGCCTCTCTCAACAGTCGACTGATGATAAAGACTTAAACACATAAGAAATTTTGACATAAATCATTTCATATCTCATCAAATATCACAATAAAACATTCTTTTATTTTGTTTGCAGACATGGACCTACATGATTTTTTTGGTGTTTCGACTGATCTTATCGGAAAAGCGATCCAAAGTTGATTTGCCCACGACATCCTCTAGCACCTTGAGATTAGAACTCTTCTCTTCCTTTAGCTTGCTGGTCAGATCTGCATCTGCTGAATATTGTTAACAAAGGGAAAAAAATTCAACATAGAGACATAATTTCAAGGATCTATATTTAACTCTTTGAGCCAAGAAAAGTTGTGCCAATTAAAGGCACTGAACTAATTAACGTCTAAGAGAATTTGAAAGCATATGATTGATAAAGAAAGTGCATCTTAATACAAAGGTCAATATATTTTACCTGACACTTTTGTATCTCTGCCAGCATCTTCACTTGCATCAGAAGCCTCGGCCTGATCCTTATCATTGTCTTCCTCCTCATCACTATCAGAGTCCGCAAACTTGGCGTCCAACGTGAAACGCTTGTCTGCAATTCTATTCTCTAGCTTGAGGAGCTGCAAGGTATACAGCAGAAGGATTTTACATGAATAATGTGAGTACAGGCCAAAGTAAAGAAAAAAAAAAGTAAAGGCAGCTCTAAATCAAAGGTATGACAAAGGTTAACATTTTTACAGGTACAACTTTTGTACAAAGTCATCAATTGCACATGCAAAAAAAAGTACGAATATAAGATAATGTTTATAAAGCACTCATTATAGACAGCTTTAATGCGAAACAAAAATATTTAATTTTAAGGGTATTTCACCACTTCCGCACATACAGTATATTAAACTATGAAGGTAACAGTGCAAAAATAGACCCAGAAGAAATAAGAAATCTATTTTTCTTATCTCAGCTTTCCAAGTACTTTTTTAACACATGTAAACAACTTTCTCTGAGGTAATGTATAACTAACATCCAATCAACACATCTTTATAGACGAGTGAGACTCACCTTCTCTCCCTTTTTCCCTTCAAACTGAGGCTTTGACTTGAACATCTCGTCGAAATTATCTTCATCACTCTCGTCATCATCGGAGGAAGCAAACAAGGATGGACCTGAGATCTCCTGTAGGAAGAAAATAATTAAGAAATTAAAAATCAATTTCAATTGATTAATTGAGATTTCTACAAACCTCGTTTATCACAGAAAAACTAAAAATCAGCTATAGGTAAACCTTTTTATATTCTTTGATTAATGATACAGTGGACCTTGGATATAGCGAATCAGTAGGTCATCTACAAAACGTTTTTACGATCAAGGTGTCGTGACAGGCAAGGTCGTAATAAACATAATATACTTGACTCTCTTGGACTTTAGTTTACAACAGTTTTTAGTGTTTTGCTGTCTTTCCTTAATTATTGAAAGTTTTTAAACAGCTTTGCCATATCCCCAAGGGATTTTACTTCAATCAGCTACAATTTGGTTTCAAACAACAAGACATTTGTCGGTGTTCAATGATTAAAAATTGGGGCTAGTCTTGAGTTTGGGTAAGCATTTTCAAAAGAAGCTGCTGTTGCTAGTGATTGCGTGACTGGACATTGACATAAGCGAGATTTTAAAATATCTTTAATTGTCGGTATTTTTCACATCCGTTTAATTTCCCGAAGAAACCAATAGATGTACATTACCAGTACATCCAACCTCACGGTCGTCAATCATGTTCCCGCCCTAACGAACTGAAGATGAACCTAACCTTCACCTAAAAACATTACCAAGTGCCAATTATGAATCTATTATGAGAAAGAGAGAGAGAAAGAGAGAGAGAGAGAGAGAGAGAGAGAGAGAGAGAGAGAGAGAGAGAGAGAGAAGAGGTGCACATGGCTATGTCGGGCGGCACGATGAAACCTGAGTGAGTGGCCTGTCATCGCCTGCCAGACATCATTGACGACGGAGTCCAAACACAATGACTGTACACCTCTTATCTCTCTCCCTTAGACACCTGCGCTGGCTAGCTCTGCCTCTTTGCGCGATCTTACCTACAGACGGGAGTTTCAGCACAGCAGCTTGATCGACTAATCAGTATGCACACATACACATTTTCAACTCTTTTAAAAAAGAATGCCGTTAATATTTGCATGACGAGCTTGCTGGTTTACAATCTCTCTCCACATTTGACGTGAACAGGACCTGTGCATATGTACTTCACTATGCCCAAGTTGTTCATAGCTGGGTTTTTGTTGAAAACTCTGAAAATCTGAACCACTACATGAGCCCAGTACTTCGTTAGGCCTGAGGTTTTCATTACATCTCTTTGATAGGTCCAAGGTCCATTTATAAGCTTTATATAGGGAGGAAAAATGTCCCAAGATAGTCTTTGTTACTTCCAAGGTTTTGTTGAGTTCGATGTTGTGATATGAGACGTCCACTGTAATGATGTCAAAGTAATTTATTATATTATTTGTTAACATTATTAAATCACCTGATTTTTTCCCTCTGCAGGGTTGGAAATCTTTTCAGTTGCAAGGGGTACATTATCTTTTGGTCTGTCTTCATTTTCATTGTCATCATCACTGCTATCAAACACAATCCTTTTCTTGTTGTTTTCTTGTGAATCCTAAAATTAATATAACAAAATAAAAAGATGGATCAGATTCTCAACCGCATTCTTAAAACAAAGAAACAAACAAAACAACAAATAAAACACATAGAGAACAACAAACAAGTATGACATCTCTTACATATAATAAAAAAAAAAGAAAGATCCAACCTTAAACTTCAAACAATGTGTGTATTTTATATTTCAAAAAGTTCTTTTTCTTTATTAAAAAAACAACATACACGCATACATTTCTGAAACACTGGAGGATCACAACCCGCCCGAAAAATATAAAGCTCTTACTTGTCAGTGATAAGTTTTAAACCCTTTCCCTTTTTAGGCCTCGAGAAATTTTTATATATAACAAGAAATAATGCCAACAACAGCAGCAAACAAGGGCTTCACAAACCTACAGGTTTGACTATGCTAACCACAAAAGAAAATCTAAGGTTAGACTAACTTATAATTGTTACACCCATACCACACTCCTCAGGGCTTGTTGCATAAGCTGCTGCTGCTGCTGTCTCTGTTTTGCCTGTTGCTTCACAGCCTCAAGTCTCTTCTCATTTGCTGCTTTATGTTTCTCCTGTATAAGGGAAATACAGGCAAATGAACTTGTGATGAAATTTATAATAGCACAAGCAATCATGTACATTAGTCTTCAAGGAGTAAAATTCTGATGGTTTGAATCATTGATATGTTAATGTTATATGTGGGTAAAAAATGTGTAGGTTTCAGAAAGGAAATCATCTTGTTTTGAAAAAGTATTTGGTCTTTGAATTTTAGAATTGCGCTTTCATGATAAAAACTCCGGTACTTACCATTCTTGTCAATTATACTAACATTACTGATTACCATAATAACAATAAATTAATATATATGAATTACTTCAAATAAATACCAAATGAATAAGACATAATATAACATATTTATTATCAAAGTACAAACTTTATCAGGTCAATATATTGCCTTCAGTGCTACATGACCTTCAAGATAAAAAGATTTTTTTAATGACCTTTTCTGATAAATGCTTTATTTTTTCTTGCTTCACGTTTCCACTCTCACCGGTTGGCTCTTTCTGTGAAAGAGGAACAGAAAATGTGGATCAGAACAATGAAATCATAAGATTGCAAACAAGTTTTAATCACAAAGCTAGAGCTGACCATTTTAGAGCAATAGAGATACACACAAAATCTATTTTAGATCTTTACTGGGTATGAATCCAAAGCCTTTATGGGGACAAATTACTAAGCTTTCATCTTACCATTGTGAAGCTTAAATCTTATGCATGCACGTGGAACTCATATAATCTTAGACAAGAATTACAAAAAAGCTTCATTAGACAACAAAAGAAAACTATTCCTTTATGCAGATACTAAGAGGCAAAACAGATTTGCCATGCTTCTTTTAGAGTAAAGCAGACTAAAACCTTTGTAAACCTGAGCAGTGCATTACACCAACGCCTTTCATCTTCTGTAATGATTATAAGGGAATGTGACCCTTTCTTAATTTAAGCTTCATCTGAATCCTATGACTCTTTATTTTATCATCCTACTGAAAACTTAATCTTGGCTGGACAAGCGGTTTTATATGCAAAAAGCAATACATACTGGTCTACTTAATTTACATTGAGAACTTGCAGTGCCAGATTGTCATAGGATGCATAATTTTAAAAAGCGTTTTAAAGAGGGATTGCTCTTGATGATGGGGGGACCCTTTGGGCCCCATCTTAAATCAGGCACTGAGATCTTGTGAAATGTCTTAGTCGTGAAAAGCTCAGTTTTTCAATGATTTGAAGGATAAATAATTCAGTTTTGCCTTGAAATACTCAAGCTTATTGTGGGGAAAATGCAATGTAATCAGTTTGTTGAAGACAGATCACAATCAAAGCTAAGAGGACACATTGATAAAAAAAAACCAACAAAGACACAATTTAAAAACACTGATCCAAACAAAATGTTCAAGACATTCTTGAATAGACATACTCACCTCTGTGCCAGCAATTTTGACGAGTTTAGATTGAAGATCAGTCATGTGTGATTTGGCCAATTCTTTGGTCTCTCTTGCTGAAGACAGAGGTTCTCTTTGGGTAGAGGAATCTTTCCTCTTTTTGTCGTTGGAGTTCAACTTTTGAACACCTCCTTGTTTGGAAAGGAATGCCTTCTGACGCAACTTTTTGGCAACAAGAGCAAAGTCATTGCTGTCCAGGTCACTGTCATAGGAGTCGTCCTCACTGACTTTGCGAGCTGGTGCTGCACTTGGACATGCATCAAACTCGTCAACACCAGAAATAAACTCAGACATAACAGAATTTCTGTCTACTGAGACCTCTCCTTTGCTTTTAATTTCACTCTGTGCAACTACAGGTTCAGGTTTAGAGAGAACGACAGAATCAGAAGTTTTCTGTTTTTTGTGTCTCACGATGATTTCATCTGTGTTAGCAGAAGAGTCTGAATCAGAATTAGAAGCCTGATCTCCACGTCCTGTGGGGACTTTTCTTTTCTTAGAATTCTCTTTGTTGTTCAAACTTAAACGGATGTCTTTTGGAGATTTTAGTGTCTTGGGGTTCTCTTGTTGCTGCTGTAATTTGATACCGGATAAGAGTGGGGATTCTTTTGACTGTGACACAGACTCTATTATTGCAGTATCAGATTCCAACTTTTGTGGTGATTTAAGATCAGAACTTTTTTTGTTATCATCAACTTTATAATCTGAAAGCATTCCAAGTCCTTTAAATTCAGGGATTAGTTTAAATGATTTTGACTCATCTGACATTTGCGTAGTGTCTTTATTGACAGGTTCTGAAGGAACATTTGGAGTGGAAGTCTTGAAACTATAGTCTTCTCCCCTACTGCTGAATGGTGCTGGGGTTGCGATGGTGATATCTTGAACACGATTTGCTATTATGCTACTCTCTGTAAATGAGTTCGCGTCTGGTTCAAGACTTTTCTTATTGGAAGATCTTAATTTTGAGTTGAAATGACCATTTGGTAAACTTGCCTTTGCCAGTTTGGGTTTTTCCTCTTCAGAAGTTGACACTTGAGCTAGCTTGGTGGATACAATTTTATCCGTACCTTTGTTTTCTGACACAGCAGTGGGTTGCACCAGTCCGGCTAGCATAGAGAGTCCCTTAAACTCAGGTATACCAAGCCTGTTATAACTAAAGCTGTCATTTGCTTGATTTTGTTTGGTTGTCAAAGACTTTGACAGATCCTTTCTCCCATTCTCTGGTTCTGTAGGTTTAGTTTGGATTTGCTGTGACTTCTTTGGTCCAGATTCAGAGGGTTCCTTAGATGTCTTGGGCTTTCCCAAAGGGCCAGTAACAGAGTTTTTCTGTTTTGCGACTGATGGAGACATGGCTTCAGGCTCACTCTCAATATCACTGTCAAATTTGTTGGACGTGTCTGCAGAACTCAAAACCCTAGGTCGCTTCGTCACTGCGCCAATTTTCACAAATTCCAGATCATCATCTCTGTGCGATGGTAAAAATGCCTTCTGTTTATTTTTAAGGTCTTCAGAGAAGGAGAAAAGGCTATTTTTCTCTGACTTTCCACCACTGTCAAGGCTGCCTACTGTTTTCTTTTTCAGCGGCTGTGAATTTTCCGGATATTCTCCTTTGCGTTTTTTAGTTATCTCTGAATCAGGTTTGTTGATCTCCCAGGTCAGTTTAGTGCAAGAGTTACCGAGGGTGGAATCCTGTACCTCGTCCTTGAAAACTTTAGCAGTGTGGCAGTATTTGGAGGGATCGTGCTTCACCATCTGTGGGCAGAAAGTATTAGAGTAACATCTTGTAAATAAAACGCAAAACTGGCCTTTTTTAGAATTTCTACCTTTATTGTTACCATTGGATGAGATTATAAAGCAAACATTAAACTGTTTTATCCTTTGCCAGTGCATCCTATTATCATGCTTATTTATTGGAGAAGAAAAGCATAAATGTACTCTAATTTTAATGCAAAGACTGAAAGAGTTGACTCTATTTTCTAGAAAGCTATTGAAAATTTTAATATTTATTTCACCAAGAGAAAGAGTTCATTCTGTCCTCGAAATACCTTTGTCTCTTACTGATTGATTAAAGGTATTTTGAAAAAAATTCATTTCCACGCAGTGACATTGCATTAAATGTGTAAATGCTTTATTGTATTAATTGATTCTTTAACTTCAGTTTAAAGTTGATTTTTTCTTTTTTTTTTTTTAGGATTTTTTTTACAAATGTAAGCCTTACAGACTGTGAGAAAACAACCTATTTTGTTTAACGTAAAAAAAAAAAAAAAAGAAAATATATTTCTTTCAGGTTTGTTGACAATTAAAGACGATACAACAATGTAGCAAAACGTAGAAGTGAAATGAGATAATGTCAATGGTAAAAGTACAGTTTATATTAGACAAACACTGATCCAACCAGTAGGGGACAGCATCGGACAAATATTTTTGTCTGTTAATGGGACAGAACCAGAGTGGCATGAAACTGAGCGTGATAATTCTTAAATTACATATCACTTACAGGAACTTTGTAAGACTTCTTAAGTTTCATGACTGGAACAGCTCGGCCATATTTTCCAACCACCCAGTCCTGTTTAAAAATGGTATAAACACTTATAAAAAAGAGATTGTACATTTTTTTAAACAACATTTCAGTAAAGAGCAGAAGAAGGGTTAAGAGCGCAGTTTATGAATGATTCAAGAAAGAATCATTATGGGTGTGTGAAACTCGATGAAGGGTCGGTAATGTGTCAGTTCAAAGAGGTAGATGTAAACAAAAGCTGTGGTTCTGTCAAAGTTAAGGGAAAAAATCTTAAACTGTTACCCCACCTTATGATCCAGAAATTGTATGGCTTGCATGTTGATGTCAGTGTTATTTCCTGGATTTTTTTATTTCTTACAATGAGACAACAATATATGTTGATATAAATCGTGTTAGTTCCACAACTATTATCACAAACACAGGAGCACCAAAGACTTTTCTTTCACAATTTTATACACTACTACACCAATGACAAGAAAATTATATAAAGGTGGACGACTCTTGTCTAATCGGAACAATGACAAACAAGAAAGATTTTTACTTTGAAGAAATTAACAAATTCGTGAATTTGAACTTTAATAAAACAGAAGAGATGAAAAATTATTTTATTTTATTATTATTGCTTTTTATCTCACACATGTACAACTGATGCTGTGATATTGAATCAAAAGTTTTTATTGTACGACCAAGGAAAATTTCCATATAGGATAATCAAGGCTTATCTTATCTTATTTTATTCACATTAAGAATTGTCACCATTACTAATGCTTAGAATCCAATAGAGCTTACACTGTCCTGAACTGAATCAATTGCTCTTATCATTCTACACACAAGCATAATATTTATAACTTTAATAATGTAAATTACTTAGGATTGATTAAATTCTTTAACTTGTTTAAGGCAAGCACTTTCTGAGAACGACTTGTTTCCAGGTTTGACTGTAACATAATAAAACAAAACAAACCTTTTTCCCTGGGACAGGTGTTCCTGGTACACCTTTAGCTGTGGTAACAATCTCAGGTGTGGAAGACTTTTCGGCTTGTGGTTTTGAGAGCTTAGCCTCTGCTAAAGCATTCTCCTCCCTCTCCTTTTGCAGCCTTTTTAAATAAACAAAATATAGAGATTATTTTATTTATAAAGTAGTTTAAAGTACAAACCTGCAAGCAAACAGGTCTGTTGATTTATAACAGCATCTGTTTTATGTATGAAGCATAAAAGCGCAGAGATATAGAATGAATGGGAAACGATGATTCATTATCAATGAAGGAAAATATGTATCTCAGTACATGCTATAAAGTGAAAAAAAAACAACTAATTAGACTGTATAGAAATCAAGTTCAAACAAGAATCATTTCGACAGGTACATATTTAAATACCTTTCTAGGATACTTTCTTTAGCATATTGCAGCTTCATCACAGATCCCTTCCACTTTGCATTTTGATATGTGTTGAAACCTGTGACATAAAGGGAACTATATCTATTATCAAGTCAAACATTTTGTACATGTACTTCATCACATTCTGTGAATTACACACACTATGATTTAACTTAAAAAAAATGAAAGGGAAATAATTTAACTATTTTCGTGTTGTCTCCCACATCTCAGGGATTTCTTTTGAACAACCTTTCTCTGTCATTAAACAAAGGAAGTGCAACTTTTTTTTGCATTTTTAATATTACCAAACTGGTGAAATGAATAGATCTAGTGAAATGTGAATTAATTTTTTTTTTAAGTTTTGAAAGATTCAATCTTCTAAAAAATTCTTAACAGACCTTAATCTTCAACATTGATATTCATTTAAAAATACATATTCAATATTATTTACAAAACAGAAATAATAGAAAAAAGGACAATTAGAAAGTAAATGACAGAATATCTGAGCAACAAAACAGACAAAATGATTTTAAGTTCTGTAAATGTTACATATTTCCATCTTGTAGAACCCTGTTTAGTGTGGTGACAAGCAGATGAATAAAGAATCAGTGCAAGGTAGGAACATAGACTTAAACAATTCCATTAGGCCAAGAACAGAGACCCAACTCCCATCCTTTCCTCAGATAATACCATATGCCCAAAGACTTTAGAATAAAAATTAATCCAACTAGGCCAGGAATAGATAAATGAAGCCTAACCTTATCTTTCAATATTTAGATTCTACTTTGTATCTATAGACTAAAAAGCAACATATCATCACTGTGCTACAATTTTAGCATCTATGCCTAGAAATTATTTTATCTACACTTGATATAATCGATAAAATCTGTTTTATAAAATTTCCGTATATTTCTGCTTCAAATCAAACAATTGTTTGTAACAAAATTTTAAAGCGAAAACCTTCTACATGCATCTGAAAGTTTAGTTGGATAGATCTCATGATTTCACAGACTTTACAACAATATCACTTGCATTTCGGCATGTAAGCCTTACTAATAAATGCAATAATATTAGCACCATGATGATATGATGAACATTTTCCAAACTAAGAAAATTCTAAGACAAAATAAATTGAACCTAGGGAAACTTACATTTTTTTATACTGGCCTCATCGCTCTGTAAATTCAGGTGAGCAAATGATTTTAAGGGTGCACCTTTATAAAGAAAGAAAGAAAGAAAGGGAAAGATGTATACTGAATTTAAGAAATAGAATACATGTATTATTTTGTTTGTGTACAGATTATTATTATCTCAAAATTTCCAATCTCTACCAACACAACAGACATAAATTATGTGAATCTAAGAAAAAATTGTTCCTATTTTGGATATCAGTTTTCAATGGTATACCAGTTGATCACTCATACAGTTTATTGGTACAAACAACCTTTATGTAGCATTACTCTTGTATTTTGAAATATAAGTTTATTAAAATTATAACGGCTGTAGATGTTGGCCTTCATTTAAAGGCTTAGAATTGATTCTTTTACTTTTAGATGTTGGCCTTCATTTAAAGGCTTAGAAGGCCTAGAATCTAGATAGATTCTAAGTACAATTCATGTAAATGATTCAGATCTACAGAAACCCGTACCACGAAACAATAAGACAGGCTAAAATCGCCCCCCCCCCTTTTTTTTTACAGACCCACTATTCAAGGAAGAAGTCCAAGAGTTAGGGCTAGATCTAAAAAGAATTAGTCTACAAAAGCATCCCCAATTGAGTCGTGTGTAAGCCTCCCCCCAAAAAATACTATAAATCTAAATCTAACTCTAGAACCTAGATCTATCTCAAAATGCAAAAGCTCACCATTTTCATCAACACGCGTTTTCAAGCTGACATCGCTCACGTTTCCAAAACGGGAAAACCTTTCTAAAAGTTCACTTTCAGAGACACTTTCCGATAGACCTCCGATATACAGACGTTTTGATAAAATTTCAGACATCATGTAAGAAAAATTTAACGCGTAAAAGGGTCAAAATTACCTAGGAGTAAAATAAATCTTAAACCATAACTAGGTTTAACTCTAGACTAGATTTCTTTTCATGTTTTGTGAATCTTTTAGATAATCTAAATTCTCCATGTTGTTTAGGTTCCATTTAATTAATCGGAGTGATTACCCCTGTTATAACCCAAAATGTTTTCCAAATCCAAGAGACTGCAGTAACGTTAAATACATAGGGCCTATTCCATTTGTTCCAATTTATGATGGGACGATGATGATACAGTAGCTGGTAAAACTTGAAAAACTACTAGTACTCCCCCCAACCACAAAAAACAAAAACAAAAAACAAAAACAAAATAAAAGCATAAACGAAAAAACTCAACAAGAAACAAAAAAACAAACAAACAAATATAACAACAACAACAACAACAACAACAACAACAACAACAACAACAACAACAAAACTACCATACAAAACAACAGCCCACCAATTACCATTAAAAATATAAAAAATAACAAAGCACACACATAAAAAGCAACAACAAAGAACAATAACAAAATCACACACCCCC
>RQTK01000074.1:322703-360677 GCA_003991915.1 Elysia chlorotica
TAGATAGATAGATAGATAGATAGATAGATAGATAGATAGATAGATAGATAGATAGATAGATAAATTGATGGATAGATAAATTAATAGATAGTTCAGATTTCAAATAATTACGTCTACCACAAAATACAAATTGGCGATCTGGAATACCACAATTTTATGATTTTCTTTTAAGACAATTATGCCAGACTTGATGCAGCTAATGGAATATTACTATTGTTAAATTTGCTAATATCTAAAATTGTTAAGGAAGTATGACAGATCTAGTCATGATAAGATCAACTGGCTCTTTCTAGAGTTAGCGATATCAGAAGCACAGTGTAATAATATACTCTCTCTATACTCTGCTTATTATTTATAATTGTATAAACCTTTTTTGTTTGTTCTATCTGTCCAATTGTTTCCCCTTCCTTCAATCTAACTGCACCTCTCTCTCTCTCTCTCTCTCTCTCTCTCTCTCACACACACACACACACACTCACTCTCTCTTTCTCTCTCTCTCTCTCTCTCTCTCTCTCTTTCTTATAGTAATAATCATTATCTGCATATCAACAAAGATGCACGTGGTACAAGGGAAATTTGCCGAATCTGAACCATAGAACAGTGAATTATATAAGTTGCACTGAATGCCAGACACTACTCCCGCTTAGAAACAAACTGGAAATTACCGAGTCCCCTGTTAACTGACAGTTTTCCACCACTCCTACGAAATTATGCTTCTATCGCATAACTATGACTGTAAGAATCACAGTTACATGCACGTCTAGGGTGCACACTCTATACATAATTATTATCTCCTCTATTCGAAATAACTTATCGGTAAACTTTAGGAGAAATACCAAATTTTTTGCTCGAAATTCGGCGTTCGGAAATTGTTTCAATAATCTAAAATGGCGACTCAAAAGTTTAAACACGAGGTCTAAAATACTATGCTTCTTAGCCTGCAAATATACCCCTCCATTGAACTTTTCGTTCAATATTTTGATGACTGACTATTTTGTTGCTCAAAATTCGACGTTGGTAAATTAATTATGCTTCGATTATCTAAAACGGCCACACAAAATGTAAAACGAGGATCGCTGCATAGCCATACAAATCGTCCCCTTTTAAAAGAATTATCACTTTCTGTAGTAATTATTTTGATGAATAATATATTGGTTTCTCAAAATGCGACGTTGAGAAATTTGCTTCCATAATCTGATATGACCACAAAATAATAATATTATGTCCAACTTGGCGCCTTAGTTATACTGCACCATATAGCACCAAAGCATGGTGGTGAGATCCTGATTATCATGAAGTTAGCTGCATAGCCATACAAAGCGATCCATGCATTAGAATTTCTTTTCGATAATCTTTTGGTGAATGACCAATCGGTCTCACGAAACTCAGCTTGGAAAATTTGCTTCAATAATCTAAAATGGCCACATAATAATATGTCAACCTTGGCCCTCTATGGTATTATGCTTCATAGCTGCACAAATTGATCCCTTTGTTAGAGTCTACCTTTCGATAATTTATTGATGAATAATCAATTGGCTGTTCAAAATTTTCTTGAATAATCTAAAAAGGCCGCAAGAATATTTAATGTCAAACATGGCCCTTAAGGTAGTTAGCCAGAGAGCGCCATAGCGTGGAGGTGAGACACCGATTAGCATGCAGCTAACCGGCCGTCAAGTTCATGTCTGGATGTCCACCTTCCCTGGTGTCCAGTCCTGTAACCCTCAGTGACCAGGTGACCAGTGCTGTCTGACCGGCCTGACGATTCGGTCCGGGAGTGAGATGAAAATAATCCCGTCCGTGACGGTCATCATGTAAATCACAGCAAGACGATTCTGCCTGACAAGGTAACGATAATTTTTATCTATCTGTATGACAGAGCTACCACCCTCTGTCTCACCCTTTTCCTCATATTCTCATATCCCCCCCCCCTTCCCCCTTTTCCTTTTCCCTCCATCTCCGCCCGCACCTTTTGCACATCTCATTTCTCCCTTTATCTCAAACTTCCACAGGCCGTAAGCGCTCCTGTTTAAAACTTGTAAGTTTTCCATAAGTTTCCCTCCCTCCCCCATCTCTCAATCCAATCCCTCCATGTCACTGTTTGTTTATGTATCTCTCTCGTCCTCTCCCTCTCTCTCTTACTCTCTCTCTCTCTCTCTCTCTCTCTCTCTCTCTCTCTCTCTTTCTCTAGTGGCAACTAAAAATCCAATTAGCCATCTTGATTCATGGATATTCGTTTTTGTAGAACTAGAACTACCCCTCAAATACAGAAAAAAAATCGTTTATTCTAAGCAAACTTTTCATTCCTTGTATTGAATATTGTGGATTGTTGTATCCACGAGTTCTTAAATATATAAAATATTTAAATAAAGTAGCTGACCTGAGAGAATTTAAAGGGACATTTCAGGTTGATCGAAGCTAATTCCAGTTTAATATAAATTATATTTGTAATGTAAAAGCACCAATGTATTTTTTCTGCAATGTCTATTTCTTCCTCTTCAACCAGTGAATCTTGTCATTTGTCAATCTCCCTCAATTATCTACTAAACGCCTTTTATCCCTGAGAACGAAATGAATGAAATTTATTAACAATGCGCAAAAGAACGCAGTAGCAATATTATTTTTTGACGTACAAGACGGCTATTCAGCTTATTCCGAAATCCATAAAAATGAAAGCAATCCAACGACAACATGTCTTTTAATGACAGAGACGCGATATTTTAGGACAAAAATTAATCCTTTTTAACTTATATCAAAGTTTCCAATCAAAGCAAATTTGTCGACTTGCATCTTAACACAAGCCCCGTCAATCCACTGGACAAAGTCATTTTTGAGGGCACAAAAAATCTTAATATTGTACAGCCTTCCTGATGTCTTTCTGTCACCTGAGTACAGGTCTAAGCAGAGTTTTTTCCTCTTGGATCGTGAGGGAGTCTCGAGACGGGTCACAGAGATCTCCTTATACATGCTTCAATCACGCCTAAGCACCATAATCCTCAAGGGAAAAAAACCCGAGCGCTAGACCTGTTACAGTAACATCCCCTTGCTCTTAACCTGAGAAGTTCAGGCAAGGACAAGACTGCTGTGAACTGCTTTTCTCGGACATCATAGAACTCTTCAAATTAAGAGATAATTATCCTACAACTGACTTTGAAATTAATAATTATTTCTTAGATAAATTATCATAACATGTCAGTGATGATGATGATGATGATGATGATGATGATGATGATGATGATGATGATGATGATGATGATGATGATGATGATAATGATGATGATCATACAACTCCATTGATAATAATAATAATAATAATAATAATAATAATAATAATAATAATAATAATAATAATAATAATAATAATAATAATAATAATAATAATAATGATAATAATTATAATAATTATAATAATGTTAAAAATTGATTGAGTTTGATTAAGATTATTTTATCATTATTAAGGTGATCTGAATTAAAAAAACGTTTTTATCAAATTTTGTTTTGCAAAGATCATATTATTTGATTTGCTGAAAACATTCTTTTAGAGGTAAAGCTTTTTAACATAGGTCTTCAAAACTCGAAATACCCTGGCTTCTTTTAAAAGGTAGATACTTAACGATTTTACTTTTCATTCTTTAAAAACCGAAGAACATGGAGCGTGTTGGAACACAGGGAAAATACACAGATTTCAATCAAGAGGTATCTGGTTCAATTCCTGATCGATCCGCCTTATAATCTACTAATCGGGTCAATTTTAGTATAATGTGGTATCCCCGCTGCAGGTAATATTGTCAGACTTTAGTCTTAGGACCCGTCAGCAATATAGTCTAACTGCTTACAGTAGACATTAAGAAAGCTACAAACCAAACGAAACTACCAAGTAGCCATATCGTGTGCACCGACTTGTTGCATTGAACTTTGATTGTACTTAAAACTGCAGTGCACTCAAAGAGATAGATAGATAGAGAGAGAGAGAGAGAGAGAGAGAGAGAGAGAGAGAGAGAGAGAGAGAGGGAGAGAGAGAGAGAGAGAGAGAGAGAGAGAGAGAGAGAGAGAGAGACTTTCTAATCTTTCATGCCTGGAACACTGCAGAGACCACCTTGCTGATTTATATCCAGACAAAAAAGTTTGTGTCACTAAAAAGTAACTGTGATTGCGTATAACTATGGTTATTTCTGTAGATTAATCAAATATTTACCCATTAAGTATTAAATATGCCTCTAAAGGGCTAGTAATTACAACAACAAGAAACAGACACAAAAAGAACAGCAACAAACAAAACAAAAAACGATTTTTAAACCACAGTTATTGTTTTTTTTTTCCATACAGCAAATATCGCAATACAACGGAGATTCCCAATATAAAGAAAGCAAGCCATTTTTCTTGAAATTTCGGCTTGAAACGTATTATTTAGGTTGGAAAGAATACGCACAATACAGTAACAAGATTCAAAATCATATTTAAAAGGCAATGAAACTAAACAAACTAATATGGATAAATAACGGATGCGGTTAAAAAAACACCCAACAAAAACAAAAGCAAAACAAGAAAAAAAAATAATACGACCAAAACAACATAGTTATGCAACACAGAACATCAAAAATACGTTTGATCTTATTTGGAAATCGTATTTTAGAGAAAAGGGCAGTAAAAAATTGGGTGTCTTTGTTGTAAGAAGTGAGTTGTAGATTGAAGCCTTCATACGTTTGTTTTGGACAAGATGCCAGCACTGAAACTGTCCACCTGTCAGGTTATTCCCCTTTAATGGTGCTAAGGTTGTTAGACAGTGTTATCCAACTTCGAGCGCATCAAGTATCTGGAATTTCTTCCTAAAGATCTGTTGTTAATCGAACGGTGATCAAAGGGCAGCAATAAAAGTTCTTTGTCCTTGGCAGAGCGGCTCGGCATAAAAGGGGAGGCTATTCCCGATTAGCCCGCAGTTACATAAATTATCGTCTGCAGCCACGCCTTCCGCGGGTCGTGATCGCGTCAGACTTGTGCGTCCTGAGCGTTCTGCGTGCCCTGTCACCTGGCGAGGACGTCCAGGTCTTAACGTGCCTTCAGAGTTTGTCATGAGCAGAAAAAAAGGAAGCCAGACCCAGATATGGATGCCGAGATTTATATAAAAAGGGGATAAGCTTGAGCTGCAGTTGTCCGAGAAATAGGAACAGTCGAAAGCTCCAGATTTTCCTAGCAGTCTGGAGAGTTTTGACTTGTGGGTTTTTCTTTACTGCATCAGATTGACTTCGGTAGTCCCAGTTGTTCTAGAACCACTATCTTGTAGTCGGTGCCCGAAAGTTTAACACTTGAAGCTGTGTTCTGTAAGAACAATTCATTGCTAAGGAGCACAACTTGCAAGAAAAGTATTAAATTACAGCTGGTATTTTTTGAAGATTAAACCTAAATCAGAATTTCTCCGCTTCATTTAGAGTTCAGGTGTCTTTTCCTCAGCCAATCACCGAGTTCCAGTGGATTTCGTCACGGAACACTTAGTCAAGATGATGTCGGTTCACATACTTGTTGCCACGGTGAGTAATGCGTTTTATGTGGTAAGAAAGAAAACAAACACACTCATCATGAGCCCCGATAATACACTGCTGTTTTCATTGTCTTTTTAACCTTAGCGATATTGACCAGCGTCTGGGGATTTGGAAATAGCGCAATAATTAGGATATGCTCTAGACCTCCACAGCCATGAAGCATAAGGACTCTTATAAAGGATAATCAGATACAAAGCTGTATTACTGTAAATATCTTGAGGGTTTTTTATAACTGTTCCCTGGGTGTAGCGTCTGCTAGGTTCCCCTGAGTAATACTAGTCTTTAGATAGCAAGATAGAATATGATTACAGTGCTTAACAATGTGATGGTGAAATTTTTGTTAAAATATTTAACGTGATCAGTTATTCTAACAAGCTAAAGGAGTGGAAATCAAGTATTGAACAAATTTCTATTGGATAACCCCTCCCCCCCTCTCCCCCCCCCCCCCCAAAAAAAAATAAATAAAAAAAATTCAAGACGTTATCTGAAACCAACATGCTCCCCCCCCCCCCAAAAAAAAAAACAATTCAAGACGCTATCTGAAATCAACATGTTTTATAAGGTAGCATGTATTCACGTTTCACTGTCGTGATTCTAGGCATGTAGTAGAAATCATTTTAATACCATGCTGTTGTTAAGTCATAAAACCCGCCGTTCTCGAAGCATAATGAATTTGTTCTTCGATGGGATATATATAATAACAATTATTACACATTTTGTCTAGAGCTATTCATTTTATTGTCATGGAAATGTTACTGCCATATACGTTGTTGTATATCAATGAAGACTTTTCAATGATTATTTCTTCGTTTGACCAGAGCACATAACATTATTATGATATCTAAAGTCTAGTTTACGAGGTAGAAATAATACGTTATGCTTATGAAGACAAAGGCAATACTTTAAGACACACTAGGAGTTTTAAATTGGAATTATTGGATTTTTTTCAAGAACGATGAGAATTAATCATTAGGATTCCACGAATGGAGATCCAGGTTTATATTTCTACAAGAGTTCCGCAAATTACTTAGTGTCTAAAGAATTTGCAATAAAATATCAGTGTTTTTTGTCTATGTACTTCTTCATTATGATAAACCGAGCATCACAATAATTTTTCGCAATTGTCTCACAGTTTCCCTCTCTAATTTCACATGTACTTTATTTCAATCAAAATGCATTAAAGAAAACGCACATGCCGTAAATGTCTGTCCTCTAATGCATGCTTGCCTATATCATTCTATCTGTTTCCCTGTAATTCTTGTACTGTTGATGAAACACAATATCGGTCTCTTTCTATCTATCTCTATTATATTACCAGTCCGTCTATTTGTAGGCTTGACTCTCACAGCTTTTCAAGTTACTTTTAACCTAAGGTATACATGTAGGTACCCCTGTCTTAAATATCTATATTTCCTGTGTCTGTATGGCTCTGTCTTTGTCTGTCGGTCCCTCCACTGTTTTCCTCGAGCGTGCTCATGTTGTGAAGCTTATAAAGTAAAAAATACCCTGCACAAATAAACGGATAACGAAATATTTCCTACCTCTAATGCATGCTTGTATTTATCTGTCTCCCTGTAGTTCTTGTATTGTACTGTTGATTTTATTATATTACCAGTCTGTCTATTTGTAGGCTTAACTCTCACAGCTTTTCAAGTTCCTTTTAACTGAAGTTATAATATGTAGGTATCTTTACTTTACATATCTATTTATGTGTTTGTATGGCTTTGTCCGTGTCTGTCGACCTCTCCTCTGTGTTCCTCATCGTGCCCTTGTTATTGATGTCCTTTACTCTAAGAGTATCATTGTGTTGTTCTTCATGATGTGATGCTTATAAAGTAAAAATACCCTGCACAAATAAACGGATAACGAAATATTTCCTATAAAATTGAACTGTACGGCTATACCATAAATCGTTGAAGTCTTGGATTCCTTCCGAAACCTAGGGGAAGTAATTACTATTTAAAAAATAAAACCCTGAGAGGGGAAGGGGAGGATGTTTTGCAGTATCATGTAGAGGCTGTTTATATTCCATAAATCAATTATCAAGGGATTTAATGTAAACTGATGCCATATTTAGTGAATGTTTCTTGTACACAGTATGTGCCTTTCAACAGCATATTAAATTGTCAGACGTTGGTCTTGGAGTCCGTCCACAATACAGCCTAAATAGTGCTGACGTTGGACGTTAAACTAACTTAACTCAACTCACTTTTCAACAATTTGCATATTTCGAGAAACCAGGGAAAAAACCTGATGTTTTATTATTTGTTTTATGTTGTGTGATGTCAACTTAGTTTCTGATTGCGAGAAGACAACACTCGCATCTCATAACTTACGATTTCCAATCAGTTCTCCTGCAAAAAGGAAGGAGTGAAGTTTTCGCCAGGTCAACATGTCCTGGGTTGGGAAGGACTATTCTATACGGGGGGAGTCACTTCTCAGGACGGGGACGAGGTGATACAAAGGTAGAGAGAGAGCGGCTTCTATTCTGGAGGACACCGGTTCGATTCCCCCTATCGGGTGCTTTGTTCACCAATGTTTTGGTCGATCTCAGTATAATTTGATGAGCTGAGACAGAAGCCTTAATATCCTCCGTTTTATCTATATGTCGCAGCGCGTGACATTGTCATACGCTAGTCTTGAGACCCATCCACCATATGCCCTATTTGTTGATAATGGATGACGAGAATACAACAAAATGAACCTAGTAGGTGAGAAAGGTTTTATTTGTGTGAGTCTATTCTTGAGGACATGTTCTTGTCATTTCCTTAGCTCCCTCTCTCTCCCCCTCCACACCCCTCTCTCTGGATCCTCTCCGATGCTCCCTGGGGATCCTATTTTCCTTAGTATAGCCTCTTCTCTTTATTTATAAGCTTATCCTGAGAGGCTCATCTGGTATGGAGAAGGAAGCTTTACATGTTTACCATCTTACTTTCCCGATTTCAGATGGCACTGGTTGGATCTGTGTGGGCCGCTAACAGCTGGGCGGATGAGGTGAGGAGACATCTTGGCAAAATTCTACCATAGTTTCTCAAATCTTATGTTATACAAGTCGATTACTGTTTGTTGAGGAAAACAAAAAGAACAAAAACGACAAAAACAACAGCAATAACAACAACAGCAACAACAACAACAACAACAACAACAACAACAACAACAACAACAACAACAACAACAACAGACAACAATAACAGCAACAAAAAACAACGACATCCTCACCATCAACAACAACAACAATAACAACAATAAAACCGAATACAATAAGCCCTTGAATCATGCTCAAAAGAAGAAGAGAAGCCTTTCATGTTTTTTTAAGGCGCGTATACTAAAGATTAATAGGGCAATTTTATATTTTAACTAATGAAATTTGTATAAAATACAACGTTACTACTAAAAAAAAACAACAACAAGGTAATTTTAGAGTATGACTCAATGACGAAATGAGGTGAACGTATCTATTATAGAGCAGTAATGAAAAACACCATGAGATTTGTATGACAAACAACGTTGCTACTAATAAAAACAAGATCATTCTAGAGTTTGTCTCTATGACGAAATGAGGTGAACGTATCTATTATAGAGCAGTAATGAAAAACACCTTACCTTTGAATGCTTTAATAATGTGTTTTAATTCTATGAATTTCTCAATATTTGTTAGAACTTTCTAATTAATCTTGACATCCGCAGAGAGATGTAGTAGAACCAAGCTACCACATCCCGTTCTTCCCGCCCCCAATGGTACCCTTCCATGTGGAAGCCCCGCCCATCTTCGGCACCAATTACTTCGGCAGCGCCCCACCCTACCACTTCAGACCAACCCCGCCCGTATATACCCCGCCCGTATATACACCGCCCGTATATACGCCGCCAGTCCACAGGCCGCCGCCACCAGTAAGTTTTTCCGCTGTTTATACTTTTTAATTTTCTTTTTCACTATTTATCCCTTATTGAGTTGTTACGCTGTTTATACTTTTTAATTTTCTTTTTCGCTATTTATCCCTTATTAAGTTGTTACGCTGTTTAAACTTTTTCACAATTTTTGTTGTTTTTGTTGCAAAACCTCAGATATGTGTGATTTTGACATTAACACACTAATATTTATGTGATATTTTTATTTACCTCATTGTGAAGTGAATGTTAAAACGTGCCAATTTGTTTTCAGTTAAGTAAAGAAGCCAATCACCCCCTTGTTTTCTACATGTACTAACAAAGAACTGAATTACGTTAATTTCTAAATTATATAAAAACTGAATAAATAAGATAATGCCATTCTGAATGCTTCAATGACGAAATATTGCAGTACAGATCTGCCAAACGCACTCGAAAAAAGTGTATTTGTTCTAGTTTTCTTACACTATTCTTCTTAATTGCACGCTTTGAATCGCTGGTTTGGTTTGACAGCTCTTATAATTTTTACAATATACTAACCCAAAGAGATATTCAGGGAAATTAAGTAAAGGCACTAGACAGTCGATAAATCCAGATTTTATTTACCGAAAGAGAAGTTTAAAATGAAAGACAACATAGATCTAATAGCTGCCACTTACACCATACCAATAAAACAAAAATGTGCAGAATTATCTCTTTCAATCAGTCTATTTGTTACAGGATTTTTGTTTCAAACAAACACCTCAATTATGACCTGCCTAAAGTATTCACTCAGAAATTATAACTTACATTACCTAAGGCTTGAATTGTCTTAAACCATTTTACATGAATAGCTTATTAAGTACTAATTGCCTCTTATTGTGCGGGAGACTAAGTTGTTTTAGGAGTACACACTATACAAATGCTAATCTAGTAGGATTGCAGATTAACAAAAAGCAGCCCCAACTATAAACCCAATGATCCTCCAGCAGATGAAGGACGCGACCACCCTTTGTGCTGCCATCGTGTGCTCTGCCCCCTCCACCTGCAGACTGGTCCAGCCTTGCCCGACATGTCCCCCCAAAGCCGTGTGCCTGGCTCCCGCCGCTGTACCTCAAAGTATGTACATATTGCTATTATCTCTGTATGTGTAAAAAGTATGTCTATATTGCTATTATCTCTGTATGTGTAAAAAGTATGTCTATATTGCTATTATCTCTGTATGTGTACATAACTCGCCCCATTCCGCTGTACCTCAAAGTATGTACATATTGCTATTATGTCTGTATGTGCGTCTGCCACGCCCCTTCCGCTGTACCTCAAAGTATGTACATATTGTTAATATAATTATTATCTCTGTATGTGCGTCTGCCACGCCCCTTCCGCTGTACCTCAAAGTATGTACATATTGTTAATATAATTATTATCTCTGTATATGCGTGTACCACGCCCCTTCCGCTGTGCCTCAAAGTATGTGCATATTGCTAATATCTATGTAAGTTCATCTGCCACGCCCCTTCCGCTGTACCTCAAAGTATGTACATGTTGCTATTATCTCTGTGTGTGCATCTGCCACGCCCCTTCCGCTGTACCTCAAAGTATGTTCATATTGTTATTATCTCTCTATGTGCGTCTGCCATGCCCCTACACCTCTGTCTCTATCTATTTATGTACACCTGCCTAAATTATATCTGCATCTGTCCTTAAATAGCACTTCTTTTCACCTGTGCAGCCCACACCTAAGAATCTTAGTGACTTGTCTATTTTAGGTTTGGTCTCAGCAAATACAACTATGGTGATTTGTATTGAATATGGTCATGCGCCTAATTATGCTTTGAAAGTATTTTCCCCTCCCCCTCCCCACTAAACATTCTTATATTCTGTGTTTCCAGACTTTGACCAGGGCTGTCAGGCGCACGGTTACAGACAAGGAGTCATGTTGCACCACATGTTGGCAGGATCAGGTAGGACGTTAAATGATTGGGGGTGAGGTGGTCCCACGGGAGCGAGGTCTCTGATTCGATTCTCGACCGGGGCATTTTTCCTAATGGTTGGGAGGGTGTCTGTAGAGCTTTGTGCAGATAATATATATACCTGAGCTCGAATTTTTTTGCAAAATTAGCCAGGGGTGGGATTGCAAGAAAATTACTGGGAAAGTGTATGGACCCGATGCCAATGCTTAAAATGATTGGGCATTCAATATACACTAATTAGGATGCTCATGTACTAGATCTAAGGTCACTAAGTTTTTGCTCAATACTTTATGTTGTTGTTTTTGTTTTGGAAAAATGATATTTCAAAATATCATTCTAGCCTTCCATATGGTTTAAACCTATTGGTCTCGCTTGGATCTTAGTCATGTCATGTGTATTCAATAAATAAAACAAGCATGGCTGTCCCATGAAACTCGTGAAGTGTAGATCATGAGATAAACTAACCTAAACATCCTTGTCTCCCATGTAAGGTGCTGCTGGTGCCAGTTTGAACCCCCCAACGACCACAAGCCTGCGGTGCATCCCCTGGTTGCCTTCCCTAACCCGGGGCGGATGCAGCCATGGGGCAGCTTGCGTGCCGTACACTCAGCCCGGAGCTCCAGCCGGCACGGGAACGTGTTGCTCAGGACGAATGGCTGCCCCGTCACCGTTGGCGCTACCGGTAGCCCCGCCCCCAGCAAGTCCTGCGCCTGCGCAAAACCAACTTCCGCTGATGAACTCGGCTGCTGCTTCCGCTCCCATGATGCACCGCATGGATAAACCTGGCACTTGTCCATCGGTAGGTGATATTTGTGATTTTTGTGTCTTAGCCAATAGTGACTCTGGGGAAGATTTAACGGACATGTCGCTGTTGATAACAATGGGAAAATAAATGTCCCACTAGTTTTGCCTCCTGCCCACAATAAGGCAAAATTATCAAAAGAACTTTTGCCATAACCAAAAAAGGTTGAGTAGTTGAGAAGTTGAGTTGGTTTAACGTACAACATTAGCACTATATAGGCTATCTTGTGGACCAAGACTGACGTCTGACGTACGATACAGGGCGGGGATACCATGGGTCCTGTATCAGCAGGTCACATTAAAGTGACACCGACCCGATCAGTAGGGAGCGAAACCCCCCCCCCCCCCCCCCCAAAAAAAAAAAAAAAAAAGGTTGAACAATGTAGGCTAACGTACAGTGTACAATTTGACGGGGCTCCGAAATAACACAGACTGTGCTATCCACGCGACAATGACGGATGACATAACCACGCCCCTTAGGCATGAGGTTTTCTAGCCGCTGATTGGCTCCGTAAGTCTAGGATAGATCTATGATTAGACGCCGGTGCAGATCCCCTTACCTACTGTCTCCATTTTTTTACGATCTCAGTAATCGCAAGAAGTCTAGTCTAATATGTTTGACGTTACTTTCTTCCCCATACAGGTTAACTACATGATGAGCACATGTTCCGGCTCGCCCTGTACCAGAGACTCTTCTATGGTACTTATGGTGCTATTTATAGATCTATGGTTTGACGTTACTTTCTTTCCACGCAGGTTAACTACATGACCCCTGGCCGCAGCGCCCCCCACCCCCCAGCTAGGCTAGGGGCGGGCATGTATAGGGTAGACATAGATAGGAGAGGGGGGGGGACACTACATGATGAGCACATGTTCCGGCTGAGTATGTACCAGAGACTCTTCTATGGTACGGTGCTTTTAATGATCTAGTTTATTTAGTTTGGTTTGACTTACTTTTTTCCAAGGTTAACTACATGCTGAGTATGTACCAGAGACTCTTCTATGGTACTTATGGTGCTATTTATAGATCTATGGTTTACGTTACTTTTTTTCATTCAGGTTAACTACATGTGAGTATGTTCGGCCCTGTACCAGGGACTCTTCTATGGTACTTATGGTGCTATTTATAGATCTGTGGTTTAACGTTACTTTTTCTTTCATCAGGTTAACTACATGCTGAGCACATGTTCCGGCACGCCCTGTACCAGAGACTCTTCTATGGTACTTATGGTGCTATTTATAGATCTATGGTTTGACGTTACTTTCTTTCCACCCAGGTTAACTACATGATGAGTACATGTTCCGGCTCGCCCTGTACCAGGGACTCCCAGTGCGGCTTCCACCTCAAGTGCTGTCCCAGCGCGTGTGCCTGGAGCACGTGCACCGTGCCATCACTCCCGCCCGCCCCACCCCTGTACGATGTGCTCGAACTATAATGATTATCACAGACTATAGATTTAGTGAGACGTTTCAGTAACTTTCACAAAAAGAGTTCAATTTGCTATTGGTGAGTAAAGCTAGGGTGACGCGTGCTCACTCGATTTCTTTGAAATTAAGGCGGTTGGCCAATCTTCTAACAGTAACACAGTCTTTACCAAGATTTGAAGAAAGAAGCAAACGCCTTAGTTTTCTCGACCCACACACGCAAAATCCTGCCAGTGAAACTTCTCACTATTCCGCACTCTCTGGGAATAATCTTTATAGGATTTGCCGCGAAACCTGGGGTACATAATTTTATAATGCTCATCAGATGAGAGAATCGTATTGGAATTGTGGTCTGTTGCAAGTTAGTTAATACTAATAGTAATAGTAATCACTTAAAGCTTTGTGCCTGTTTCCGTTACTATCAGGTATATACTTTTTTCTTCTTACACCTTTCCTTTTTAAAAAATACTTGTTTCGTTTATCCCATGTATAGTCTTGTAACTCTTTAAACACGCATTCGTAGGTGAAAATCTATATTATTAGATTTGCATGTACTCATCGGTCTTGTCAAATTTTTTCTTTTAAAAAGTTGTAAAAAGACATTTATAAATATCATACCGAGTGAGAAATGTGTATAAATAAATCAATCGTATCTGAACAACATATTATGTTGACTGGTGTCTTTATATTGTTTTACGCTGACAGCTTTAGAACATGTTGGTGAATTTTGAGGGAACCATAACCATTGTTTTACACCTAGGTTTATCCTCCAATTCATTGTTAGTTTGTAGACGTAGAATGCAATATCCAGAATTTCCACAACCCTCCCAAATATTATCTTAGATGTGCTTTCTGGTTTATCGTTTGATGTATAAAATACAAAGCTTTACAGCATCAACCAAAACATAAACAAAACCCACCAGCGATCTGACGACTTAACTAGATTGCAAAAAGAAGAAAAGAGAGATACAGAGAGAGAGAGAGAGAGAGAGAGAGAGGGAGAGAGAGATAGAGATTGAGAGACAGAGAAATAGAAAGAGAAGGCACGCCACACACACACATTATATATTATACATACTAGTTTGTTACCCGTGCGATGAACGCAGTGTCAGAAAGAGAGACAGAGAGACAGAGAGACAGAGAGACATAGAGAGAGAGAGAGAGAGAGAGAGAGAGAGAAAGGAAGAGAAAGGTAAATAGAGACAGCGACAGGCACAGACAAGAAAACTTAACTAATGCAATTAACCCCATTTAAGCAGAATGGCTGCCAGACACGAGTTGTCAACATTAATTTTAATCGCCATAACCCAACCGATATAAACCTCGAACAGATTTGCCTCGTCAACTTTTCTATTGGCAGCTGTTAGGGTAGAATGCACAAAAAGACATAGTTTACGTCTCGTCTTAACAATAAAGGAATAAGAAGAAAAAGAATAAGGCTTACGACGAGACGTAAGTTTCGCCATGTTTGTGCATTCTACCCCTAGTTGTTATGGTCTATAACAAAATATAGGTAGGCAAGAGGGCTGGGTACGCGAAATCTTGTTGGAAGAAAAAGAGATATCTGTGCAAAAATCTGGAAACAAAAAACAATTTTAGAGTAATATCCCCTCTCAACTTGAAAGGTGACATAGATCGAGAACACCGCTGCTTAATATTCTACAAACACGAAGAGCCAAGCGTGTGTTTAGCAAGCGCTTTGAGGAAAATTAAACGTGTTTTTGAAAAGAAATAATAAAAAAAATGGTTTGATTTAGTTGCATTACATGAACTCAAACATAACAATCTTGCAGTTACTGTTACCTATACAATTAACAAGATTTATACATTTCTTATTGAAGACCATGATCCGTATTAACAAGGAAAGGTAACCTAATCGAGGTTTTTTAAATTATTGTCTAAGATCATTTTACCCTTTTTCATACTGATCGTCCGAACCACTACTTTTCATTCCTTAAACCTTAAAGACCATTTTTTAGATTTAAAATGCAAGTTTTACCTAAATGCCCAATCCGCTGAAGCCCACTGTTTCACTTTTTATAACCATATTTAACGCGTTTGATGCAGCGCTTTATGTTTATTTATTCGTTTTTTAAGAGCCTTTGTTGCTAAGGTCCAATCGCATCGTTGAACTAACGGTTGACATTTTGTTCCGTGCTACCACACAGAGTCTTATTCAGTAAATCAGGACTTCTGTCTCAGCTAGTCCAAAAAACACATACCTGCAATGAAAACGCTGGCGTGCATGATTGGCTATCGAACTCGGTACTCTTGATTAGATGTAACGCCTTTTAATTCGCACTCCACACTGGCAGGGCTGATGCGGGAACGGGTTTTCAAACGGAATGTTTTATTTTACATTATGGTCTCTTTTTGTCTCAAACTATCAGCGACCTTTACAATTTAGTGGCAAAAACTCCTTGGGTGGTAAATAAAACGTTGTGGTAAGCTTACGATTCTTCTTAAAATAGATCAGAACAAGAAGGCGTAAGATGAGATGTTAGTTACTGCGACGTAGTTACAACCCGTGACTGTTGATTCGTTGGAGGGTTGATCTCTAAATACCCAACGTCGACAGACTATATCGTCAACTGGTCCCAAAACTCACTACTGACATTTTTGCATGATGTTAGCCAGCGACAGTGCGGGGATACCATGACCCCAGTCTGATACTGTCACGTTATACTTACACCTAACTCACCAGTAGGAGACAAAGTCTAACAAATACAGTTGTCTGATCTTGGGTTCAAACCGAAGTCTTCCCTGTTGGAAGGCCAACGCTCTACCACTTTTTTTTATTTATTTTTTTTATTATAAAATTCAGTAAAATGAATACAGTGCGACGTGGTCATCAACACAAGTAACAAACCTTCTAGTTATTTATGAAGGAAAAAATTAACAATAAAACATAAAACATTCAAGCACACAAACACAATCAAGATTTCAAAACTGATATCACAGAATTGTGTGATCAATGAGTTGTTTTATGCCGCAAAGAACATGGTTATCACGGAAATTACAGACACGAAAATAACAGACAATGTTCAACATGTTAGTTATAAACAAAATTACAATAACAATAATATAGATATGGAACTTGTTACGATTGGGCCCTACAAGCATATAAAAAAATGTAATACTTCTTTTGAAGAACTTATTATTGTAAGAGGCGTTACATTTGAAAGACAGATAAGGATTGTTACATGTATATGAAACAATGCGTTATTAAGCCACAACAATAGCCTTTTTAACACAGGAGAACTTGATGAGTAACATAAAAGTCAACCCTTACAAAGCTCAGGAAAAATTCTAAATTAATTAATATTACAGAGCCTTTCGAAAAACAAAACTATTCGCTGAGTGGATGGCCAACTTTGAAAATCAGGAAATATTCTTAAAATGAAAAACAAGTAACTTATCTCACGGAAAGAGAAATTGAAAGGATGAATTTCTAACACACGCTTTACTCGCGCATGGGTGATCAATAAATATCGTCTTTTGTATCGTCTCGTTTCACGCACGCTGAAAATTTGAACCATTTTTGCTTATGACTTTGGTCATCGCCTTCTATACCGTCAGTGCTGTCTTCTCAGATCGCTCTCCCTTCTTTGAACCTTATTTCTGTTAGGGCAGGCGTTTTGGGTCAACATGGTGGGGCTAAAACCCTTAGCAACTCGGAGTGATTCTCCTGCAGATATGAGGGAATGAGCCGATGTTAACTTTGTGGTAGATCTAGATGGGAAACAAATATTCCTTTTGATACTGACTGGTGATAAGATTAAGTGTCAAGCGGGCCGAACTAAATAATGTTTTTATGGGATGCGATTGGTACAGCATTTTGTTTAGTTGGCTGTGACATTGAGAATAACTTACATACCTTCCGCACTATTCGAATTATTTCTTGGCTGGTCAAAATGATGCATTGTTCAGAAGTGTATATCTGATCTCTTTAATGTGAGTAAGAGGGGTGAGTAAGCTGGGCTCCTAGCTTTAAAGTCTTATACATTATTTACGAGGATCCTTTACGACGGTGGGACGTCCAAAAGGGATATTTGGGACTAAGCGAGTCACGTCATACTTTGATTGAACAGTAAACAAGGACACCTGTTGAGAGTCGATCCTTGTACTTCACTTGAGAAGCTGCACCCTACCGTTGTCGTATTGACCAAGGCCGAGCCGGGTTTTTGTTACCTCACTTTTCATTCCATCATTTATAATAAACCTATATTTCACCTAAATATTAGAAAGCAATATCGGAACAAATAGCAAGAACTGTAATATAAATATAGTTATTCAATGATGCTGTTTCAAAATTTTACCGGTGGGATTGTTAAAACAAGTAAGGACAATTGTAAAAAGCAGAAAGACACGAAGCCATTTCAATTCTATATCACAATCTGCAGCATGGAGATCTAGACATATCTATATGTACAAACCAATTGAATAACTCTCTTCTATATTTCCTCAATATTCTGAATTCATTACTCGTGCATCTTTGTTTAGAGGAAACCCTCTCCTCCTTTGATATCCTCTAGGTCTTCAAGTAGCACGCATATAGGACGGCGGGTGTCCTTACTTATAAAATCTGAGAGTTCTTTGTGTGTGTGTGTGTGTGTGTGTGTGTGCTGCCACACAGATACTGAGCGAAGGCACAAACACAAACTTCTGTCTCGGCATAATACACTGACACCGAACCGTTAGAGATTGTTAAATTGGCTTCCAACGCCAGTGCTATATTGACTGTATTGTGGACAGGTCTCAAGGCTAACGTCTGAAAATTTTATTTGCAGCCACACAGAGTTAGTTCGGGTATACCATGACTTCTGTCTCAGCCGGTCACACTATACAGACATATGCGCAGCATAGTAATTGATTTTCTTGCAAAACTAATAATAAAAAACAATAATCGAAAAGACGTACAGGAATAGCAATATCACTTTGTTAGTTTACTTTTTATTCTGATAATGTTCGAAATGCATTCTAATGCAAATACCAATGCATTAAAAGATTCAGATTGTCCTTGACTTTCGACTCTTCAAGTGGTTTCAACAAAAACAAAAACAAAACACATGCAATGCTGACTCATCAAGTTAATAGGGTGCAAAAGTACCATAGATAGATAGATAGATAGATAGATAGATAGATAGATAGATAGATAGATAGATAGATAGATAGATAGGTAGAGAAAGAGAGAGAAGAAGAGAGAGATAGAGTGATGACAGAGTAAAATGGCCTTAGAAGAGCAGTAAGTCACAGAAGTCTGTTCTATTGATTAATTTATAGTAACATGGTAGGCGGGATTAAGTAGGCAATGAACACACCCTATCAGTTGATATAAGCTTAGAGAAATTAGACTCAGAGTAAGGCAAACATGGAGGGGTCGCATATCAGAAAACACCAATAGCCATTAAGAGTTTTTATATTATTATGCAATACCAGAAAATCAGAATAAAGCATTTTGAAAAACGGAGTGGGATTGGGGTAGTACGTAGCTCACGTCCTTTGGATATAGACATTTGTGAGAGACACGTACACATTATTTTAACCTAGACCTACATGTACTATTAGTTGTTATGTAAAAGAGGAGCCTTCACAAGATTTTAACGTGTTGTGGGTAAAATACAATGATCATGAATGGCGCCAATAAGAAAAAGCAACTAGCCTTCGTAAGGCTCAATATTCTTTTTTTCCACAATGATACTAGTAAAGACAATCTACAATGAAAGGTGGAGTGGTGATACATTGCTTAGGAATCATGATTAATTTTTGTCACATAAACAAGGCCTTTTGGAGTGAACAATACTGGTGAATGAGTTATAATTACTGCGGTATACAAAAAAACAAACAAAGCAGAGGTGCCTCAGGACAAGAGCATGGCTGAAATAAGCAATGTAGAGGTTGGGGGGTGGGGGTTGGGTTGGTTTAACGTCCAACAACAACACTATATAGGCTATATTGTGGACGGGCCCCAAGACGCAGGTCTGACAATTGTATGTGCTGCCACACACGAGACAGGGCGGGGATACTATGACTCCTGTCACAGCCGGTCACATTATACTGACACCGACCCAACCAGTAGGAAACGCAACAGCCAGGATTCGAACTCGGGACCTTTTGCGTCGGAAGCCGATGTTCTACCCCTGGACCACCGCACCCCCAAAAAGCAATGTAGAAAGAACAAATAACAATATTATTACGCTCAACAACTACTCAAGTAGATTATGGAAATTGTACTTGTACTCACATCGGGACTTTCTTAGCTTATGAGATCTGTGAGACAACGCAACATCTTTTTAATCTTGTGTCCTGGGCAGTAAGAACACTGTTCACGTTGAATGTTGACAAACTAACGTGTTGCTTAAGATAACCATTCAAAAGACGCATGACAAATTAAGCTAAAGCTTTACTTATTTTGGCTCAAGTGGAAAAACAAACGACCAAGGAAGCTGGATGATTTGATAAACAAGGTATATACAAAAACAAAAAAGAATAGATGTATAATGGTCAATCCTTAACATGATATTATAGTTAAAAAGCCAATTTGTGGATACGACAGAATTTAGTACAGTGGAAACCATTTATAACAGGGCCTACTTAATCCCTATTGAAATGTCACTGTTTCAAGAGATATAATCCATGATTTTAAAAATCAAGAATTTGTCTATCCGTCGTTACTTCCCTTGATATCTGTTGTAAAAGGGATCTGATATAACAGGGATTTTGCTTTGGTCCCATCACCCCTGTTATATCAGGTTTCCACTGTAAAATATCTGCCTGTGATGGCTGTGAACCAGGCTTTCTTAGAATACTGAGCAAGCGCTGCAGCTAAACAAACCTTGACATGTTTAGGATGACGTGATCAGAGCTTCGCTTACCTTTAGAGCATATTTCATGGTTTGAACACACCGTGACGCAGAAAACACTTTTTGCTCAACCCAACCATCCTGCCAGAAAACATTGATCTGTTCTTACTCACTTGGATTTTACATGCAGAGATTTATTGAGTTCGAGGACTTGGCCTCTACCTATGTAGACCGCATTATGGATGCCCTCTAGATAGTTGATCTTTTGAATGGTTCTTATAGATAATGTATATAATAGTCACGAAAGTATTAGTTAAAACATATCAGTTAGAATCAATGATTGAGCAATTAGAGATCATAAACGCTTCTTTTACAAAGCCCCAAGTGTTATAGGAACAAACTGTTTTTGGAAATTTTCTACATATAGGTACATTACTTATCAGCTATGGATGAGGTAGTAAGACCAATATAAAACGTTGAATACGACATAAGCACCGGGGAAGAGATACCTAGAGTGGAAGTCGACACGGCGCCCGTAATTTCTCATGTAAATTTTCTTTGCTCGCTTTTTACGTTTTAAAGTCGCGAGAAACTGTCGCGTTCTGTTTTGCTTCTTGACGTTCTCCCCGGAAAGGATATCGCCAATGAAGCCAAAGTTGGTGAAGGATCCTTCTGTTGACGCTTGCCCAACACCCTGAACCCGACTTGTGCGCCTTTTGACTCGTTGTTGCTGTTGTTGTTGATGCTGTTGCTGTGGATGTTGCTCTTGTTGCTGGTGGATTTGTTGTTGGTCCTGAGGGTGTATTTGTTTGTTCCCATTTGAAGTTATCAACTCCGGAGTTTCGTCAATTGTTTGCGGACTGGTGTCCTCCTTGCCCGTTGGAAACGCAACAGTCACGTCCTGTGGGCTGTGTAGCGACACGTGTGAGTCCTGTGGCAAGTCGATAGACGTGCTGCTCAAGTGGAGATCTCCATCCGATTCTCGCCTCGACGCGTCAGGCTGCAGGACAAAAAAGCATAACAATACGTGAGAATTAGCAATTAGCTTAAACATACGAGTAATTAAATATTGTGAAAAAATAGTTTGTAATGCACACTTCTGGTGAAAGGATTGAAGCATTATAGAATATGATATCATTCGGGGCAAACATTAGTGAACGGGATTTAAGATTAAAAATAAACATACGTGTGAAGTCAAAACGTCCATTGTAGATAGCTTTCCATTCATAAAAACATATACGTAAACGAAACAGCATCACTAAAATATCTCAAGACGTTGATTCTAAAACAATCTTTGCGAACAACATCAAGCAATGAAAATGCAACCTTATAATAACACAAATGAGAATCATTAAAGAAGGGGATAAACTATTATTTCACGTTTGTTTGCAAAACAAGCAGTCATAGCAATAGTTATTAACAAAGACCAACAGCAAAGCTTGAGGAACAAACATCGATGGCCAGGGAGGTACAAACAGTGGGTTTAAATGATTTTTCTAAAGAAGCCTTAGACAACAAGGCCACTTACGCAATTTCTTCACTTACAAACTGTATTCACTTAACAGTATTGTTTACTCATATTAAAGCTTTTTAAAACATAATTGTTCTAAACAACCTTGTAGTCATATTCTTATTTATCTTAAATAAAGCAACCTAAAGGTCAGTCTAAAAACGATTATTCACGAATTAGAACAAACTGTATGTTGATTTAAATCAGTATTGTTTTTTTTTTATTCAGAGAGGTAAAATTGTATACAGATAGGGAGGAGCCATAAAAAGCGTCTTTCTTGCACTGAAATAAACGAAAATAACAAAACTAAATTTACGAAGCATAATTACTGAAAGTTTTCCACTTATTGATCTTCTAGAGTGCTAACAAAGCCTGATTTTTCAGATGGAGCGATGTCGAGATGTAAAACGATATGGTGATGTCTTTCACGCGATGGTAATGTATGGTCAGACGAATTTATGAGACCTGCAAGGGGGTCAAATATTTATGTTTTCATAATAGATAAACATTTACATAAGCCTGTAGAAAACATGAAAAAATGATACGTTGAAAATACTCAACAGATAGTAATGTTGTTAATGTCGCTATTGCAGCCACAACGACGGTCTCAGCAGGTACAAAAATTGCAGTAAACAACAACAACAACAACAACAACAACAACAACAACAACAACAAACGACCACAAGTTAAGGCAACACAAAACCTAGTGTTAAATTTGTTATGCCCTTTTGTCCTCATTTCCATTTCTGTTTCGCTTAATATTGACGCTACTAAAATAACCACGGGCCGGAAATACTTTAGTTTAATCTCCTCGTCTGAGCAAACTCCGAACGACAACATTAGGGTTTTGAGTGTCTATAGCTCTCAAAATACTTCTGATCTAGCTTTTCTAATGTGTATAAAATGCACCGCTATTTAATTCTTCATAATCAGCAATATTTTTTTTTAAACGCAAAAGCTACTCAAACGCAATAATAAAATTAAAGCCACGGTTAACGGCTCAATATGAATAGGAAAGTGATGGCTTGTTTGAAATTAGTTATTCGCTCTAGATTAAACATACTTCATAAAACTAAAGTGATAGTTATTCGCTCTAGATTAAACATACTTCATAAAACGATAGGTCCGATCATACACATAAACCTCCTTAGGTATGCTCTTCGTCAAGAGAAATATTGTTGAACAACCTTATATTATTAACTTGTTCTATAAGTGACTGCACAAAGTCGAACGTTTTATTTTATGCCTTTTGTTCTTTTTCCCTTTCTATTTTCGCTTCGCTTTGGTGCTAGTAAATAATTATAGCGATACAACATGTGGATTTTAAGAACAACAAAATATAGCTCGAGATCAGGATTGGACGTTTTCAACTCTCATGTATCATTATGTGAGGGGTTAGTAGACATCTATGTGAATCTACGTTAGTATCTTTGCCCAATTGGATTATATAAAAGTCTACACAATCTATTGAAACTAACATCTATTATAATGTCAGGACACAGGATAACCCAAATGGGCATAGTTCGGAGAAATAAATGGAGAAATCTAGACCAACCAGAACTCGTTATATTCAGATAAAATCAGCGACATAATCAAAATGAGCATATATCTTTCGCATCCTTAGGATCATAGTGATACATAAATAATCAGCACAATTATAAAAAAATATATTATAGAATAGAACGAGACTCAGAAGATAAATTCTTTATTCTATTCAGTCTATGCATAAAATGTACAACACTATTTTAACTGTAATTAATATTTTTCTTATTGTTATTGTTATTGTTATTATTATTATTATTATTATTATTATTATTATTATTATTATTATTATTATCACTATTATTGTTTTTTTACAGATGAATTAAAGTATTAGACAATTTTCCTCTCCTCCCCCTTCTTCTTCTTCTTCTTCTTTTTCTTCGGTTTGCATCTTTTCTCCCCATCCTCTGCCAAATTCATGGCGTCCTCTTCCTCCTTTTCCTGATTATCATTGTCATAAGACTCTTCAACATTGCATCAATGAGTTGTTTTTTTTATTTGTCTTCCCTATTGGTTAAGAGTACAAAAATTGGGACTAACACGTCTTCATGGTAACTGATATCACCCCCAAATCAACAGGGTAAGAATTTTTTAAAATTTTATTTGTATCCCTACTAACCAGGTAGAAGAATCTGGAAATACTTCTTTTTCACAAGGACTTTAAACGATTTTGACAGGGTACGCAGATAAAGCAGCGCAGATTTGTTAAAAGTTGGCAAATAACTTAAGTCCAAGAATTCACGGAACCTTTATAGGCCACTGGTTTTTTTTAAATTACTGAATTATAAAGTTTGTTGCCTTTTTTTTTTTTTAAATAAAAGAACGTTGCCTACAAAAGTGTTCATACACATTTATGACGCCAGCGGTATAGCAGCGCTATTGGGAAGATACACAACAGAAAATTTACTTCTAGTTCCTAACACTGTCTCTCATTTGACAAAATTATAACCCTACTCGTTAATCGGGGTAAAAAATAATCGTATTTGTGAAACAGCTACTGTTGTAACTATCTATCTTCACAATACTTTGCCGTATCGTCTACTAAGAACGTAGTAAAGATAATCAACTTTAATACGCCAAGCAACGGTGATCTTGAAACAGGGGTTAATGGGAGGATATAGAGTGGAAAAACGGTTAAGAAAAAGACTTAAATAGTAAAACTGAAGCAAACGGCCATGCAGTGGACGTACATACCACTTTTTTAGCTGGCGCTTTCTGAAAAAATAATTATCACCAGTGAGAAACACAGGTTGTTAATACAAGCAAAATCTTTTTAAAAAATATATCCAGTATAGGTTTAGTATTTAAGCAAAGAAAAAGAGAAATAAAGTAAATAAAGTATAAATGGTTGTTGTTATTAAAAGATAAGACAATAAGTCTGATACTAGGAACAAACTGTAACACACTTTAAATCAAAGTATAACACAATGCGTGCACTTTCCACGATATGAAATAAAGATGATTAAACCACAAAACCAAAAAAAGAACGGAAAACAACAGATAGTTTAATGTGTAATCGGATAACGACAACCTGTGCATTGCAACACTGAGGCAAATCTTTGGAGTGTGTTGGTCTGTGTCGGACGCCCGCCATTTTTTCCGGCTCTCGATTCAAAACTTTAAACACATATTTCTGTATAGTGCGTTTATAAGAATAGATCGAAGTAACATATTAACTTAGTTTCAGATAGTATTAAAAGAAGGTCACAATAAAAATATTTATAAAATAAACTTAGATATTGTAATATCAGAAAATGGAGCCATGTGCATAACCACTGCGCACACTTTGACTCAGATACCTGGTCAAGCCAGACTCTAGCCTCGCGTGTATGCAAAGAGCGGTCAGCCGCTGACCTTTGACCTTTGATCCTGGCATCACGTGCTTCGGGTCGGCAACTGTGTTTGTCAGCAGAGTATACATTGTACCAGTTCCCTCCACTTTGTCACCTGTGAATGACTACCCGCTATTTGGCCTAGCTTGGTGTGGCGGGCGTGTAGCTTTGTGCTATGACGAGCGGAGACAGAAGTCCTGGTATTCCCGTTCTGTCCCTGTTCAGCAAAGCTTAAAACTATCAGACCATAGTTTTGGGACCCATTACCGATACATGTAGTGCCAAACTGCTGAAGCAACAAATTCAATTCAACCCAGACGTTATCCACGGGACCCGTCAGTGATATAGCGCAGAGGAGTTTAAAAAAGCACCAAACCAAACACGCAGGTTACACTGTGCAGCCACCACAGGCAATCACTTACGTCGCCACTGTTCCTGAGATTGCGCTTGTACTTGCGGGACGAGATGGTGACTACGGCGTACTCCATGTAGGCCGTGAACACAAAGATCAGGTTGGCCGACATCCACACGTCGATGGCTTTGATGTAGCTAACCCTGGGTGTTCAATGTTCAATGTCCAATGTTTATTGATATATTAAGAACATACATATCGAAAATTATTTTGTCAAGCACAGGCTTTGCAAGATATATATATATATATATGGTGGGTGTAAGGGGTGTGGTGATAATTAAGGAAGCTATTTTTGTTTACATTTGTTCATTGTTCTTGAACTTATATTATAACTTATGGTATCATTTTTCTGCAGAATTTTTTTCTATCTGATATATCGAATCTATCTATCTTGATACTTATAAGGCTACAATTCATAAAAGAAATAAATGAACTTTTTTATTTCCCTCTAATGACAATCCAATGTTTACAAACATGTCCAATGCTGTGTTGTGAATTGTTTAGATAATTTTAACTGTGCACTTAGATACATGCTTTGCTAACCAATATGTGCACATAAAGACATGCTTTGTTTAGATATTCGCTAACCAATCAGACATCGTGAGTATTGCTACTCACCGCGGTAGCTCTGACCGTGCTCCCGAGCTCTGCGTGGTGATGGTGAGTACAGTGAGCAGGCCCACGGATATCCTGGCCGGTACCGCCTCATGGTCAATCCTGGACACAGGGGGTGCATACAGCAAGGGTTATACATGGTATAGAAGAAAAGAGGGGGGAGAGAGAGAGAGACAGAGAGAGAGAGAGAGAGAGAGAGAGAGAGAGAGAGAGAGAGAGGGAGAGAGAGAGAGAGAGAGAGAGAGAGAGAGAGAGAGAGAGAAAGAGAGAGGGGGAGGGAGAGAGAGAGGGGAAAGGAGAGAGAGAAAGAGAGAGAAGATAGATAGAGAGGGAAAGAGAGAGTGAGTTGTTGTTGTTGTTGTTGTTGTTGTTGTTGTTGTTGTTAAGTTAGTTTAACGTCCAACATCAGCACTATATAGGGAGAGAGAGAGAGGGAGGGAGAGAGACATGGTAGGGGATACAATATTAATTGACAACCAAAAAAAAAAAAGAAAAAAAACTAGCACGTACAACTTAAAACAAAATCAACTGACCATAACTTCGTAATATAAAAGAGAGTGTCAGTGCATTCTGTGTGGGCCACAGGTTAACTTATTTATTTCGTCAAAGCTTTCATGCGATTTTAATTATTTCACCAACATTATTTTGATTTTTTTAAAATATACAAACTGAATGCTCTTTATGGGTTTAAGGTAAAAAAAATCTATTGTAATTTGTTTTCAACAAAAGTCTTCACAATTTTAATTCCGCGGAACATAAGTCTTCACGATTTTAATTCCGCGGAAAACTTCAAAACTTTCATATTATTCTGGTAAACGAGTCAGGAATATTTTATTAATATGAATATGTCTTGTAATATAAATTCACAGCAAAGTAAAAAACAAAACAATACAAATATGCACAATAAATTGCACAGCACGTAATTATGAAATTCAGCCGTTTTTAAAAGAAGTAAAAAGTATTTTCGATCTTGTTTGATTTTTCTTGGTTTCTTCGTTTACAAATTAATCACGTATTAAAGAATCTCTAACAATCCGGTCTGATTTCAAAGTATATGCCATCAAAAACATTTTAATGAACCCTTCCGCAACAATGGTTTTAAATAAAAGACATATTGTTTCGTCTTTACAAGATTCAAGGTTGTATCTTTTCAAGCTCCCTTTGTTCCATATTGACAGCATAATTTTATTCTCACTCCATCGAGAATTCTAGAATCGGGAGGTTTTTTAATATATCTTTTGTTCATGATTTATATATTCAAACTAATGATTTAAAGATTTCGTGTTACCTGCCGAGGAAAAATAAAAAATTTGGCAAAATTATGAAACTTAAAATCCTCTGCTGATTATTGTTGGAAGAAGTAAGTGTTGAGAGGGGAAACAAGACGATAAAGAAAACCGAAACGATTTATCGCTACAAAAAAGGTAAAGTACTCAAGAAATACTGTGTAGGAACTCATGGGGGAGCTAGATAATAGAGTATTCAGAGATAAAGTGTTTCGACCTTTAACACCTGCTAATAAGAGGATCAGGCCACTCCTAGGTCATGGCTCTCAGCTGTCTCTCTCTATCTCTCTCTCTCTCTGTCTCTCTGTTTCTCTCTGTCTCTTCTCTCTCTCTCTCTCTCTCTCTCTCTCTCTGCCATCTTTTTTGCACCGCACAGGATTCTAACCCACCCCTCATCTTGGTTGGATCGCTAATTCAAGCACTTGACCATTTCGCCAACTGAGCCCCCGATAGTTAGGGCATTTTAATCCTTATGTAACACCCTCTCATCCCTCCTGCTACAGATCCATCGGGAACTGTTCTCGGCTATCTCAGCCAGTAGCTTCAGAGTACGTACATTGAGAGCTTAGTCAGAAGGTCATGGGCTGATGGCCCTACGAGCCCTCTGGCACCAATCTCCACTGGCATTACCACAGCTTTGTAGCCGGCATCTCGCAGCTCTTTGGTCAGGTTCAGGTATTTTTCTTTTTATGGGTCTCTTCCATGCTGCTTTCGTATGGAATTGTTAGTTCTACCAAGATAAGCTGTTGCGTTGAAGCTGAATGGATTACGATATCAGGCCTTTGTACAGTTTCTTTGATTACACTGGGGTGACTGTCCCATTCTGGAAGGTCTGCTGAAACTTCCCAGTCGTCACACCCGTCTAGTAAGCCTAACCTTTGGTTTGTTGTTTTGATCGACCTTCCGTGCCATGACTTAGCGCCTCCCTCTGTTTTGGAATATCACTGCATTTGTTTCAGGGACGGCGGTCTGTCCTTTAGCCGTGTCTATTATAGGTGTGGCAAGTTCCTGGAGGACTCTATTATGCCTCCCTGTGAGAGGGCGATTTTGCAGGAGCTCAAGACGTACTGTGTGGTCTGTCTGCCTTGGCATAGCGGGCACGTGGGGTCTTCTTTCTTTCCCACCGCACCAGATTTGCGTTGGAGGGCAGGAGATCGTAGACTGATCTACTGAGGAAGCTGACTCGAAGTGGTGCCATGGGCCAAATGTTATTCCATGTGGGCGATTTTTGCAGGACATTATCCCAATAAGTCCATTGTTCCTGTTGTGGTTGTTGAACTGCTTTCTGGACCCTTCTGGAATCTTCATTCAGTCGTAATTCATTGATAACCATGTCTCTTTTCTCCGTCCCTTCTGCTTTTGACTACCACTTTATTGTTGATGACCACAGTCCTTTGTGATCAACTACCTCTTCAATCTTAAGGCATTCTGTAGCTTGATCCACAGCTGCTACAATGTATATGTATGAAGTACCCAAATAGCGCCTTCAGTTTTTTAATTATTAAATTATTGATGCATTCAAAAGAATGGACGCGCATTTAACAAAAGAGCACACAAGTCAGCAAAGATACACAACAATACGCCACCATGTGGTTTCACACTAGCAGAAGAGTCTACTCCAGTTCGAAATGAGAATCAAGGTGTGTAATATTAGCTTTTAGGTTTTAAAAAGCTAGCTTTTAAACAGACACGTGTATATCAAAATGTATTGCATTGACTGCTCAAAGTCGCGCAATAAAATTTCCCTATCGTATTTTCGGCTTAGCCTTTTTAAAATCCATGCCTCTATTACATTGTCTAGCCAATAAGATCCAACGTGAACCTTCATCATGAAAACAATATCAATCAATACATACAAAGCGCAGTTCGGTGAAAGTAGGCCTCTCTATAGACAAAAAAAAGGGATTTAAGATAGATTGAGTTCTTGAGCAACGGGTATTTAGACTGAGACAACGGTACACGTAAATCTTGTGTACGTCACATTGGAGGTGAACTAACACTGTCGCCGTTAGGACCCCAGGGTACATTAACCACAGAGACAGACAGAGAGAAAGAGAGAGAGAGAGAGAGAGAGAGAGAGAGAGAGAGAGAGAGAGAGAGAGAGAGAGAGAGAGAGAGAGAGAGAGAGAGATTGATTGATTGATTGATTGATGTTTATTGGTTCGTTGGGCTTCTCACCCTTAACAAACATGACAAAAAATACAATTTTACAATGTTCAAGAAAAAGATAACAAAATGGTAACATCACTTTCGATTTGCTCTCTCAGTCCATTCACCCAATTTATGAAGATTTTGAGTAACTTTTAGTTATAAACGAGCTTTCAGTTTGATAATTTGTGCTCTTATTTTTGGAGATAAGTAATTTAGTCTAAATTTTACCACATAGACATATCAGGGAATATAATAATAATTTATCCAAAATTACAGTTCACATCGTACAGATAGCAATCAAATAGAAGAGAGAGAGAGAGAGAGAGAGAGAGAGAGAGAGAGAGAGAGAGAGAGAGAAAGAGGGGGGGGAGAGAGAGAGAGAGAGAGAGAGGGGGGGGAGGGAGAAACAAGAGTTAAACTCACCAGAAGGCAGCCCAGGACAGCATTACGATGAGGATGCTGGGGATGTAGGTCTGGGTGAGGTAGAAGCCCACCTGGCGCTCTAGCGTCAAGATGGACTCCAGGCAGGTGAACGTACCTGGCACCAACAAACCACAGAACACAGAGGTAAGTGTAGTGGGGACAATCACAGGCGGGGTGGTTAATGAGAACACACGAAGGGAAACACAAGCACAGCTTCAAAGATTGGTAGGCCATATTACTGGTCTATGAAAAATGTTATTCAATATGCCTTTCAATATGCAGACATTTCTACCAGAGTAAACAAACATATTAGCTGTGACTTAATAAGCTTTCAAGACAAAGTTTCTGGTGTTGGCCATTATGTCTATCACATGCTAATGATGTCATTAAAAAGGTATTTATTAAAAGGACAAAACAGCAAATACAATTTTTTATCCCTTTCCAAATCACTATTTACAATCTGCGAACATTTACTATGCAAAATACTTTTCTCATTCTGAGCTCTGGAATGGCCTGTGAAACTCTATCAATATGCCAATAAATTAAATTGATCATACGACAAAGAGGTTTCCAAGCCAGCAAACCAGGTTTTATACTTGTTAACTTCATTATGGTTTGTAAGGTTGAAGTAAAGTATGACAACTTGGCAATTCTGTTTAACACATGCTAATTTAATAATTTTTATCAAATGCTATTAATTTTGGCCGCTAGGCCCGGCGCTAATAAAATAAGGCTTCAAAATTAAAGATGATCGATTTGATTGACCAGTCGATGTTGTATCCCCACCTGTGGCGAAGGTCTCCGTACAGTCGGACACCTCGACTTTTGAGAGGAAGAACTCGGCCAGGTAGGCTGATGGAAGAACTGACGTGGCCTGGCGCTTTGACGACCACTGGAATATCAGGTCGGTCGTGGTGTAGCTATCTGGAAGCAACAGGTGGTGAACAGACAATGTTACAGAGAGGGTTTCTTTAATACATCATGTACAATCAGTATTCCTCACGAAGAACGGTACGTAATCTGAATAAACAAGGCTTGGGCAGAGAAGTATATCACACGAAATGTTGCATGCAGCAAACTAACACTGTGTCATTGAACAAAAGGTGAAGGAGAGGGGAAAATAAGACAAAACATTATGGTATTCTGGTGTGTCATAAAGTGTTTCACAAGTGCAGTATACATTTTAACAATGTTCATGATTATCTTGCTTCTCTATTTTACTTCATTTTTTAAGAGAGAGAGAGAGAGAGAGAGAGAGAGAGAGAGAGAGAGAGAGGGAGGGAGAGAGAGAAAGAGAGACAAGACATGAACTCACCAGAAGGCAGCCCAGGACAACATTACGATGAGGATGCTGGGGATGTAGGTCTGGGTGAGGTAGAAGCCCACCTGGCGCTCCAGCGTCAAGATGGACTCCAGACAGGTGAACGTACCTGGGGACAACATATCGCAGAACACCGTGTCAGGCGGGGTGGGGACAACCACAGGCGGGGTGGTTAATGAAAAGACACGAAGGGAACCACATACACAGCTTCATAGATTGAAAGGCCATATTACTGGTGTATGAAAAATGCCATTCTATATGCCTTTCAATATGCAGACATTTCCACTACAGTAAGCAAATGTATTAGCAATGACTTAATAAGCTTTCAAGACACAATTTCTGGTGTTGGCCATCATGTCTATCACATGCTAATGGTGTCATTCAAAAAGGTGTTTATTCAAAGGACAAAAAAGAAAATACAATTTTTTATCACTTTCCAAATCACTATTTATAATCTGCGAACATTTACTATGCAAAATATTTTTCTCATTCTGAGCTCTGAAATGGCCTGTGAAATTCTATTCAATCTGCCAATAAATCAAACTTATCATACAAGAAAGAGGTTTCCAAGCCAGCAAACCAGGTTTTATTCTTTTTAACTTCATTATGTTTTGTAAGGTTGAAGTAAAGTATGGCAACTTGACAATTCTGTTAATCACATGCCTAATTTATTAATGTTATCACATGCTTTTAACTTTGGTCTAGCGGTCGGGCCTAATAACATATGCTTAAAAATGTAAACGATTTGATTGGTCAGTCGATGTTATATCCCCACCTGTGGCGAAGGTCTCCGTACAGTCGGACACCTCGACTTTTGAGAGGAAGAACTCGGCCAGGTAGGCGGATGGAAGAACTGACGTGGCCTGGCGCTTGGAGGACCACTGGAATATCAGGTCGCTCGTGGTGTAGCTATCTGGAAGCAACAGGTGTGGTCGATGATACAGAGAAGGTTCCTTTAATACAGTCGGTATTTCTTATGGAGAATGGCACATAGTGTGAATAAAAAAAGGTGTGGGCGAAGAAGTATATCACACGACATGTTGCATACAGTAAACTAATACTGCGTCATTGATCAAAAGGTGAAGGAGAGGGGAAAATAAGACAAAGAATCGTGATATTTTGGTGTGTCATAAAGTGTTTTACAAGTGCAGTATCAATTTTAACAGTGCTGATGATTGTCTTGCTTTTCTATTTTACTTTATTTTTTATATTAATTGTGCTCTGAATGTGAATGCAAAAATTGTTTTCAGACCGAAACAGCCCAGAGTAGTTATAATATTATTTGTTCACTTTAGTTGTCGTCGACCATCATTTAATTTTTGGAATGTTGGACATACTATCACCAGTTCGGTTCAAAGTCTAAATTTATAATAGGAAATATATACAGATTACTTCTTGCAAAGTACCATGGTTAGGTATTATATAGGCGGAGGAAGAATAATTTATTTCAAATTAACGACTATACAGGGTGAGTGTTTAAGTTGCTTGTGTGCATCGAACAGCTTCTTACAGCTCATCATTGGACTTTTACAGTGCTGTATGTCGTGAGGAAAGTTGGACAAATCCATCTGGCACTTCATTGTAGACGTGATTCTGTCAATGAACGAGACAATAAACAAGTGGTTGAATAATGTAAAAGTCATACAAGAGTTTGAATTTTGTGTGTGGACATAAGCATGTAGAGAAACACTTTCAATGCTATTCATTATGTTTTTATCTCTGCTTTCCCAGTGCCGGATTTCAGGCCAGACTCGCGGGACCCGACCCCCAGACCCCAACCAAAAGCCACCCCAGCCCAGCAGCGATTTCCCCTTTAAAACGCTCTGTAAATGTATTCACCCTTGGACAATCATAAGGGAGTGAGGGGCCCCCTGCCTAAGCTGTACCCAGAACCCTTCGCAAACTAAATCCGGGACTGTGCTTTCCACATGCATCAGATAGAATTCCATTAGTATCAATATTGCGTATCATATTTCAATATGTGAGACAAATAAAAATAACATAATTTACTACAAATCTAAACAAAACAGTAGCTAAGATTATGTAGAAATAATTCCAAGATGACAGTTAATAAAGTAGCCACTTCAAATATATAAAAATGCCATTTCTAAAATATGTAAATCTTGAGCATTTCAGTAACACATACGCCATTTCATAACAGCAATGAGGACACAAATTGTATAACATAAGTAAATGCCTGTACACCCCCTGTCGTTCAAAACTGGTTAAGTTCCGGGCCCACCTTTGACTGTAGAGCACGGAGCCGTTGGCCCAGAGCCGGATGAAGAGGTTCGGTGTGGTACTCTCGTGCCTGTAGGAGTCCAGACCCTGCGTGAAGAACAGGTCTGGTATCCACAGCCTCGGCAGGTACTCGATACTGGGAACAGAAGTAGAGACACCCATTAGTGTAATTTGAAATTGCTTAGGTTTCGAGGGGGGGGGTCATAAACCCAGATGGCAGATTCTTTGCAGAAGAGGGAGAGAGTTGAGCAGATTTGTTTTTAATGTCCAACGTCAGCGTGATATAGGCTATATTGCGGGCTGACTCCTAGAGTGAAGTCCGACAATTTTATGTGATACCACACACGAGACATGGCGGTGATACTATGACTCCTGTCTCAACCGGCCGCATTAAACTTCACCGACCCAAAAAGTTACAGCCGACCGTGGGATTCGAACCGCGATTTCCCAATCTGTAGACCAAAGCTATACTACCAGTTCGCCCCCGAGAGGGGGAGAAACAATCTCTCTACTATTTCAATGTCTCTCATGTCCCAAAGGAATCATGCACGATGATGGGTGGTCCCAAGATATGTGGAGTCTGACAGTCCTACGTATTGTCCCACAGACTGAGACAGAGCGGCGAGTCCAGGACTTCTGTCTCAGCAGGTTATATTATACAGGCACCGATCCAACACTATGAGACAAGGTGGCCACATCGGGAAACAAACCGCAACCTCCCGATCAGAAGCAATGGACACCACCATTGAAGCAACAAGGCTGGTCCCCTTGGTTACGATGGGGTTATCTGAAGGACCAAATATTTACGGGGCACCGGCTGTAGATTTAAACTTGAACCACTTCTACCGATGGTGAGGTAGATAAAAAAAGAGGAGAACAGGAAAAAGTAAGGATTGGAAGGAGATAAAGAGAAAGAGAGAGAGAGAGAGAGAGAGAGAGAGAGAGAGAGAGAGAGAGAGACTGATATGGAGAGGGAGAGAGAGTGGGTGAAAGAGGTAGAGACAAAAAGGTCATATGATTCATGAAAGAGAAGAAGAGAAGAAGACATATGCATATAGGAAAATAATAGACCCAGTTACATAAATAGACACATAAACATTGAGAAAGTTCAGAAAGTGTTTGAGAGAGAGAGAGATAGAGAGAGAGAGAGAGAGAGAGAGAGAGAGAGAGAGAGAGAGACAGACAGACAGACAAACAGAGACAGACAGAATGATAGATACACACACACACATATATGGTGACGTTGATAAAAGAATACACATTGTATATATAGTAAAACAGAAACAACAACAGCAACAAAAAAGATTGACGACAGAGATTGAGAGAGAGAAGGAGAGAGAGAGAGAGAGAGAGAGAGAGAGAGAGAAGAGAGAGAGTGAGAGAGGAGAGGGGTAGGGGTAGGAACGAAGAGAAAGAGAAGGAGTTAAAGGAATGGATAGAAATGAATACATAGAAAGGACGCTTAGAAAAATAAACAACCAAAGAAATTAACGTATTTGGATGAACAGATTGCCGTGTTTAACAAATAGAACGCATCATTCAGGCAAAGAATGTTGAGTGTAACACAAAGTAATCCCACACTTCAGACGCGGCTTTGTCCTCATAATTATTTGCTCAGTAAAGCGACTTAGAGCTGATCTAGGGTAGAATGCACAATCAAGACGTAGCTTACGAAGGCTTATGGCGAGACGTAAGCTACGTCATGATTGTGCATTCTATCCCTAGAGTAAAAGCAGGGTATAAATCTATAGACTTTAAATAGAAAATTGTGTTTTTTCTCCAATCTAAGAAAAATTTATTTCTCCGGCTAAGGGGAGGCGGACATTTCTTTTCACAGTAACTGTTAGTGGGAGAATGTGAAGCTCTTCGCTAGTTTAACATATATGCCTCGATAAACGTTATAAATATACCTGCAGGATACCCGAGACTTAGCAGTCTCATTGCACTGACACCAACTACCAACTGTAGCACCTGATCACTATCATCAACTTGACAAGAAGGGTCAAACAATTATATTTCGTCTTAGAACTAGACACAACCGCCCCAACTATCACATGTAATACAAATTCAAAATAGGAAACTCTGCTAACTGTGGCTGTGGACGTGGACACCAAACAACAGAACATGTTCTACAAGAATGCAGACAACTTCAGGAGACATGAAGCAAATATTGGCCAGAAGAACATACCATGGAAAGAAAACTATATGGACCCTTGGTTGAACTCCAAAAGACTGTGGACTATATACTAGATTTGGGACTTTCTGTGTAGTCATTTTCAAGTGAACGAAGAAGAAGAAGAAGAAGAATTGTATTGACACCAACCCAAACAGTAGGGGGTGGATCGAACCGCAACTAATTTCCAATGAAAAGCCGCGCGATCTACCCTTGGACCACCGCGCCTATCACTTTACAAAGCACATGTATATTTAAGACAGCTTTGGCCTTTATCTGGTGCACCTTCCGTCAGTAAATGATCTATAGCGATCTTCTGAAGTTCGATCTCCTGAATAATTCTGTTGGTCTCAGAAAAAGATCATAAGACAAAACGACTGAATTAAATAAAATATGGATTTTAAGGAGGTAAAGAATATGAGTACTCGTCGACGCAATGAAGTATTCAGACAAATGTGATAGAATTATTCATTAGTTTAACATGTTGGTAGAAAAATAAAGGGAGCATGGAGTTAGAAAAAGTCTTTTTAATGAAAGATAGGACATTTTCACAAAGATAAAGAGAGAGACAGATATATATATATAAATAGATATAAGAGATAGATGAGACAGAGAGATAGATAGATAGATAGATAGATAGATAGAGAGAGAGAGAGAGAGAGAGAGAGAGAGAGAGAGAGGGTAGCAGGAGGAGGAGAAGGAAATTATGGGAGAGTCGAAGTAACGTAAATGGCAGGAGATAAAGCAAGTCGAGTTTTTTTTCTTTTTTTCTTTTTTTGGGTGGTGGGTTGTTTGTTTGTCGTTTCGACGGTGCTCCTTACGTCTGTTATAACCTTTGCAGAGACCAAACATTTTGCCTGACAAAACAAACATAATCATTGCTTAATCGTGTCCATCTTGTTTGTCTGCAAACAGCACCGATGGAATTGATGACATTTCCATCTCAAAATCTCAGAGCTGTCTGAAACAATGTTTATTCACACATCAATGTAAAAAAAAACTATCAACACTCGTCACGTTGTCTGGTCAGAGTACACTTTTCCTTTCCCCCCTCGAAAGTATAGATAACTTGTTATCATCACATCATCAAAGCGTAAATATTTTTTAACATACACTTTTTTATAACTTCATTTCCAAGATTTATTAAGTCACCTTTTAATGTTGTCGTTAGATTCGTCAATAGTAACGCTATCCTTTTTACTATCATCACTCCAATTAACATTCTTCCTCAATCCGTGACACCTAGTGCAAGATGTGACCTGGTGTACATCTATCAGGCGTCTCGTGCAAGATCTTGCCCAAAGAAGGTATCTATGAGCCATCTGTCTGGCTTTAGCAAAATTCATGATAGCGCAGTAACCTAATGGAAATGTGTCTTGCATCTAGTGTAAGAGCTAACGTGATGGAGATCTGTGAGGCATGTAGCGTAAGAGCTAACCTCATGGATATCTATGAGGCATCTAGTGTAAGAGCTAACCTCATGGATATCTATGAGGCATCTAGTGTAAGAGCTAACCTGATGGATATCTGTGAGGCATCTAGTGTAAGAGCTAACCTCATGGATATCTATGAGGCATCTAGTGTAAGAGCTAACCTGATGGATATCTGTGAGGCATCTAGTGTAAGACCAAACCTCATGGATATCTATGAGGCAACTAGTGTAAGAGCTAACCTGATGGATATCTGTGAGACATCTAGTGTAAGAGCTTACCCCATGGATATCTATGAGACATCTAGTGTAAAAGCTAACCTGATGTATATCTATGAGACATCTAGTGTAAGAGTTAACCTCATGGATATCTGTGAGGCATCTAGTGTATGAGCTAACCTGATGGATATCTATGAGGCATCTAGTGTAAGAGCTAACAGGTGGTACCCTACTATACGGCTCTGAGTGCTGGAGGATGACCCAAAGCGACCTCAACAAACTGTCAACCTTCCATACCAAGAACCTCAGGAGAATCTTGCGAATATCCTGGCCGGAAACCATTTCCAACCAACACCTACTCTCTTTTTAATTAATTAAGAAGTCAAAGTAATAGATTGATTGAACAACTATGGTGCG
>RQTK01000074.1:361267-374518 GCA_003991915.1 Elysia chlorotica
GCCCGGTGCAACCAGCTGTGCATGGATACCATCATCATGCAAAGGCGATGGAGATGGCTAGGACATTCATGCGAAAGGAACAGGGCAACATCACCCGTACAGCCCTTCATGGACACCGGAGGGGAGAAGAAAGAGGGGGCGGCCTAAAAATACCTGGAGGCGCACGGTGTGCCATATTATAGTCAAAAGGTGTTTCAGCACTGACCAAGTTAGAATCGGTATTTTTTAAAAGGATTGACTTTTGTTAAATGCATAAAGAAGAAAATTTTAGGGTGCATTGAAACATTGTCAAAATATAATAAATTATAACATGGTGGTGAAACAAAATAAGCTGTATAATGTTGTTGTAATTGATCCTATCGTTAATAACCGAAAGATACTTAATATGACTTTACGACAGCGTAATTTTTATATCTATAGTTATTTAAGAATAGTCTTTGAATTTGATGAGTCCAATAGCAAAAATAAATTATAAAGAGATTTAAATATGTCAGGACTTTCCTGTTAAGGTGCAACTGAAGTATTTCCCAATTAAATACGGTAAAGCAATTTCAATGTCATCATCATTATTATCATCATCACCACCTTTATCATGTTAATCAATTTGAGTATTATTTGTTTATTGAATAAATACCCTCAACGTATACAGTAAATTACATGGGCTAAGGCTACGTGCGACGACTACCATTTCCTTAAAAAAAGCAACAGTACCAACCTGACGTTAAATGTTATACTGTGTGATTCTGGGATTGATTAAAGCACCCCCCCCCCCCCCGCCACACACACACACACACACACCCTACACATACTTTTTTTAAAATCACACTAGCTTTGCAATTCCAGCAAAACAATCTCATTAAAGCTTAATGTAGCAATAGAGCTTGAGATAATTACGAAGCAAGCTGACGATAAAACAGCAGGGATAGTGGGGCTCTCTACATAAAAAAGACAACAAACCATTATTAAAAAGTATTATTCCTACCTCCACCCCCCCCCCCCCCCCCCCCTCTCTCTCTCTCTCTCTCTCCTCTCTCTCTCTCTCTCTCTCTCTCTCTCTCTCTCTCTCTCTCTCTCTCTCTCTCTCTCTCTCTCTCTCTCTCTCTCTCTCTCTCTCTCTTGAAATTATTAATTTTTTTTACTATTGCAGGTTTATGGTTAGACCAGCGATTTCTTAAGCCCGATCTCAAGGCTTAATCGCCCACAATTCTGTAAGTATTAAGTTCAGCCCCGCGGGTAATGCTGACTGAGGCCTAACTGCCTGGACCCTAACTGCAGTCAGTGTGAAGGAGAAGTAGATTGTAGAAACCACAAGCACTTTGAAATGCACAAGTGCATGAGGAAAAATGTTATGGTCTTCTTCAACATGTTAATGTTTTAATTATTATCTTTCATCGCAAAAAATATTATAGTTTTAGACTTTAAGATCTTTTCATTTTGAGCTGTTCTCAAAGCCCACAGAAAAATAGAATACTTAATGGGAGCTCATTGGAAAATATATTATTCTAAGCCTACAAGCTTGCTGCTATTAAGCCTCCAAAGCATGGAAGGGCAAAGAGAGGAAATCATTACCTATTTAACTGTATTCGCCAGAGCTTTGACGGAAAGTAAAACGCAATAGCGCTTCAATAATTTCAGATCGGAGTAAAGATCTTGTTAATTAGCGACTTTTTTCAGTCTGTTATCTTAGTCTGTTTAACTAAAAAAAGTACCGAGCTTTCCAGGCTCTTAATTTTTTCATCTACACGGTGAGCTTGCGGTAACAAAAGCAAAAACAAATATCGACTTTTATTACGGAATGAGCTTGGTGTTAGTGTCATGAAAATTAATGCAAGCTTGCACTGCTTTAAATGTTTCTTTCTTATCTTCTCGAAAAAGGAAGAGCTGCCAACTCAAAAGTTGCCACAAAAGTGTCATTTTATGTTTTTCATGTGAAAAAATATATTTACATTGATAGCTGATTGTGTTGGTGGATCTAAAAACATCAAAAATAAAAACCTAGCAAGATAAATACACCAAGGGCTTTGTGTTATTAACTAAATGCAAAAACGATAATCATAAAGATTAGTACAGTTTTCATCTACACACGGCAGTAAATTTACCGTTACAGATATTGAAAGACATAATATACTACTGTCATTTAGATTATGAGACCAGATAAGAGAAATTGTTAGAAAAAGTACCCACCATCTTCAGGTTGCTGATTGGGCCCACAGAGTTTAACAGTACGTCAATTTCTACAACGCACGGATCATCTGGAGAGAGGAAAGGAAGGTTTGTAAGTGATACATGTAATTACGCCTAAATATACACATTTCATTTTAAAACGTGACCTCCGAGTCTCGAAACGTTCCGTGTTAATAAAGGTTGCAGTATTGCATTTCGATATTGTTGTTTTATGACCAGAGAAATATACGCACACGAGGATGAAGACATCCCAACGAACCCACCAACATCTACAGGTAAGCATAAAACTGCTCTGCAAGAGGAGAGTTTTTCTTTACGTCCAACATAAGCAACAATGTCTTATCGCAGACGGGCCCTGAGACTAAAGTCCAACATTGGACATAGTAATCTTGGGGCCGTCCACAATAAAGCTGACGCTAGTTGGTAAACAGCAAACATATAGACAAAAGAACAACAACAAACAAACGAGCAATTTTAAGAAAAAAGCGCTGTTCTATATATAAAGCTTCCCCGAATTCCGAGGAGAATCTTGTACGGCAACCGGTCCAATGCTTATTAGTCTGACATTATTAACGTGTTGTTAAACAAACATGGCGTGGATACCAACTTCCGTGAATGCTTTGCTTCATTTTGGTCGTTTTATTGAAAGCTGCGCACTCGATCCCTCAACAAAGCCAATGTAGCGCTGACGTTGGACGTTAAGGGACTAACTTAACTCAACTCAAACGCCTTGTTTTCTGATTTGCTGCTGCAAAGAGACAGGGCGTGGACACATGTACCAGGATTTCTATGTCAGCCGGTTAAATTAAGAGCCATTCAAATATAAACGAACACCTTTTTTTGGACCATTTAAGACCCCCCCCCCCCAATCCCCTTTCCCATTTAATTAGACGCCTTGGTAATATGGCGAGTGCATCACATGATTGAATAAATGTAGTGAAGAACCACTAACACCCCACACTACAAAGGTTTCACTTATATGTTATGTTTTGTGAATATTTTTGAACCGTAACCGTTAAAGAACCGGGTGCGTATTCTGTTTTTTTTTTGTTCAAGTTTCCCTGTAACCTTAGGTAAAACGCCTGAAATATATATAATTACATTCAAGACAATTAAAGTGGTTAAAATTAAATGGAAAAAACCAACATCGTTAACGAGAGCAGTGATCGCCTCCTTTTTATTCTACAATATCCACTTCTAATGAAAAGCCATTACTACAGAATGCGTTTAATTTAAAAAATTGGGAGCAAAATAGTGTAATAATAAACTTCCCTAACTAAATAGTCTTGGCTTGCCTCATTGTTTGTGTCAGATGCTTGGACAATGATGATGGTTTCAAAATTCTAAGGCGAACTCTTCGATGACTTGTTGCTTGTGACAATAATACATGAGCTTCGCAACTTGTCAGTAATAACGTGTACATTTGTTATGATATTATACTTGGAATTGTAAAAAATCATAAACTGCATCCATTAAAGCATCGAGAAATAATCTCGAGTTCTTAGAGGGGGTATAGAACGAACAAAAGAATGAAAATTATTACATTTGAAACTTCCAATAATGAAAATCCGTATATAATAGCATGCGTTGCAAAGATCATCACTGCATGATTGCCGTGTTTTAGATATTAGCAGGCGCCTAAGTTTTACATGCAGTACAAACTCGAACAGTAAATCCACCCAAATACAAAGAACGAATTAAGCATTGTTTCATCAGAGAATAAAAACTGTTTAATTGTATTCCTGTCTGCGTTGAGAGTTTTTGACATGTTTCCTAATAGCAGTTGGCTTACAAAAAAGAACGTTTGAATTATTTTTTAAGCTAGCTTCAAATACAAGAACACTTAAAAAGATGAATAGGCAAATTAATAACGCAACTTATGCATATTTCACCTCGGAATAAATCTAAAGTTTCCTGTTGTTAGTTCTGAATTCTAAGAATGCTTTTGTTGGAAATCTGTTTGGAATGACGCAGTTAATCGAAAACTGACAAAACACCCCCCCCCCCCAATAGAATTGCAGAAAGAAAAATTCCATTACACGTCTGGCTAAAGAAGACAAAAAATGTTTCCACTGCAACAGCTTTTGAGTTTCGACATTTATTGGTTCGATATATAATACAATCATTTTATGGCCATGGTTATTGCAACAGGACTTCTTCAATTATGTAGGCTATACACTCTTTTTTCCAATTCTATTGTCAAAAAGATATGACATACATTGTGTTCTCTGTCCAAGGCATCCTCTCTACAAAGGAAACCGTCTTTGAATCTTTGACAAGCAGCACGACGCCTTTCAAATCTCTTTTGAAAGAAGTCCATTATAGCCCAAGCCCATTACGTTGCTAGTGTTTCGCCAAGCTCATTCTTTATAACTGTTACCGCTTTGACAATAGATTTACCTCTTCTGTATTTCTGACATTTAGAAATAGCCCAGAGTCGAGAAGCAAAAAATATAAAGCGCTTCAATAATTTCAGATCGGAGTAAAGATCTTGTTAATTAGCGACTTTTTTCAGTCTGTTATCTTAGTCTGTTTAACTAAAAAAAGTACCGAGCTTTCCAGGCTCTTAATTTTTTCATCTACACGGTGAGCTTGCGGTAACAAAAGCAAAAACAAATATCGACTTTTATTACGGAATGAGCTTGGTGTTAGTGTCATGAAAATTAATGCAAGCTTGCACTGCTTTAAATGTTTCTTTCTTATCTTCTCGAAAAAGGAAGAGCTGCCAACTCAAAAGTTGCCACAAAAGTGTCATTTTATGTTTTTCATGTGAAAAAATATATTTACATTGATAGCTGATTGTGTTGGTGGATCTAAAAACATCAAAAATAAAAACCTAGCAAGATAAATACACCAAGGGCTTTGTGTTATTAACTAAATGCAAAAACGATAATCATAAAGATTAGTACAGTTTTCATCTACACACGGCAGTAAATTTACCGTTACAGATATTGAAAGACATAATATACTACTGTCATTTAGATTATGAGACCAGATAAGAGAAATTGTTAGAAAAAGTACCCACCATCTTCAGGTTGCTGAGTGGGCCCACAGAGTTTAACAGTACGTCAATTTCTACAACGCACGGATCATCTGGAGAGAGGAAAGGAAGGTTTGTAAGTGATACATGTAATTACGCCTAAAATACACATTTCATTTTAAAACGTGACCTCCGAGTCTCGAAACGTTCCGTGTTAATAAAGGTTGCAGTATTCATTTCGATATTTGTTGTTTTATGACCAGAGAAATATACGCACACGAGGATGAAGACATCCCAACGAACCCACCAACATCTACAGGTAAGCATAAAACTGCTCTGCAAGAGGAGAGTTTTTCTTTACGTCCAACATAAGCAACAATGTCTTATCGCAGACGGGCCCTGAGACTAAAGTCCACATTGGACATAGTAATCTTGGGGCCGTCCACAATAAAGCTGACGCTAGTTGGTAAACAGCAAACATATAGACAAAAAGAACAACAACAAACAAACGAGCAATTTTAAGAAAAAAGCGCTGTTCTATATATAAAGCTTCCCCGAATTCCGAGGAGAATCTTGTACGGCAACCGGTCCAATGCTTATTAGTCTGACATTATTAACGTGTTGTTAAACAAACATGGCGTGGATACCAACTTCCGTAATGCTTTGCTTCATTTTGGTCGCTTTTATTGAAAGCTGCGCACTCGATCCCTCAACAAAGCCAATGTAGCGCTGACGTTGGACGTTAAGGGACTAACTTAACTCAACTCAAACGCCTTGTTTTCTGATTTGCTGCTGCAAAGAGACAGGGCGTGGCACATGTACCAGGATTTCTATGTCAGCCGGTTAAATTAAGAGCCATTCAAATATAAACGAACACCTTTTTTTGGACCATTTAAGACCCCCCCCCCCCTCTTTCTTTCTTTCCTTTTCCTGAGACATAAAGCGTAAAAAGGGTCAAAACGACATGTATCAACAGAAATAAAACACAAAAAACACGTGATCATACAAGCCTTTCCCTCTCTCTCTCCCTCTCTCCCTCCCTCTCTCTCTCTCTCTTCTCTCTCCCTCCCTCTCTCTCTCTCTATCTATCTCTCTCTCTCTCTCTTTGCCTTTTGCTCTCTCTTTGTTTGTCTCCCTCACCTGCTCCCTCGCTTTTTCCGTTTCCATCCATCTACTACTGCTAAGCCCGTCCCATGAGAAAAAAATCTCATAAGAGCTATGTCACGAGACCGATCAAAACAGTCATATGACAAATTGCCTTTGCAATACGTCCATCTTTGTTTATACAACTCATGATAGAGCTCAGACTCACAAAAATAAACCTGTTTTGCACCAACCTGCCTTTCGCTTTATTTGCATTAATTTATTTGTTTTGATCTCAATTGAAACATAATATAAATTTAAAAAACGTTTACCTTTGATATTCTCAATTTTTACTCGTTTTCTCGTTTCATAAGCATCGTTTGACTTTGTGTTTGTTTTTTGTTTTTGGTTTTTGTTTTTTCTTTGGTACAAGGTTTTTGAGTCATTTTAGTGCATACATTCTAATTTTATCACTCTCTAAAGGGTGTTTACTTCTATATACTACTACTACTACTACTACTACTACTACTACTACTACTACTACTACTACTACTACTACTACTACTACTACTACTACTACTACTACTACTACTACTACTACTACTACTACTACTACTACTACTCTACTACTACTACTTCTACGACTAACACCAATATTTTACTTCTGCTGTTTCTGATATATAAGGTAACAAAAATATAGAGCTGAAAAGAACATAAGTAACATAAATACTGTTTTCGTAACGTTGTTGTGTTAAGTAATAAAGCCTTTTTTGTAATAGGTTATTTACCTTTCACTGCCACATCCGCCATTAAGTATTTCGAAATACACATCTATGGTCGTGATTCTTAGTAGGCTGTTGAGGTATGTGTAAATGAGGATAATCACACATATATTAAATGAAACAGAAGTAATGGAAACGAATGTTTACACTAATGTCAAGGTAAAAAACGGAGCCGCCTGGACAAGACAAAGAATAAGCAAAAACAATGTTAAAATTTAAAGATATTATGGGAGTGCACAGCTCAATCACTTTCTCTCAATCATGCCTTTTTTTAATATTGTGCGGTTGTCTCAAAATATTAAAGCTGTGCGTTGATGACACAACTACTACTACTACTACTACTACTACTACTACTACTACTACTACTACTACTACTACTACTACTACTACTACTACTACTACTACTACTACTACTACTACTACTACTACTACTACTACTAAGACTACTACTACCACTACTACTACTCATACTACTACTTCTACTACTACTACTACTGCTGCTGCTGCTGCTGCTGCTGCTACTACTACTGCTGCTGATACTACTACTGCAGCTGATACTACTACTGCTGCTATTACTGCTACTTCTACGACTAACACCAATATTTTACTTCTGCTGTTTCTGATATATAAGGTAACAAAAATATAGAGCTGAAAAGAACATAAGTAACATAAATACTGTTTTCGTAACGTTGTTGTGTTAAGTAATAAAGCCTTTTTTGTAATAGGTTATTTACCTTTCACTGCCACATCCGCCATTAAGTATTTCGAAATACACATCTATGGTCGTGATTCTTAGTAGGCTGTTGAGGTATGTGTAAATGAGGATAATCACACATATATTAAATGAAACAGAAGTAATGGAAACGAATGTTTACACTAATGTCAAGGTAAAAAACGGAGCCGCCTGGACAAGACAAAGAATAAGCAAAAACAATGTTAAAATTTAAAGATATTATGGGAGTGCACAGCTCAATCACTTTCTCTCAATCATGCCTTTTTTTAATATTGTGCGGTTGTCTCAAAATATTAAAGCTGTGCGTTGATGACTTTTAATCTATGACTCTGAAACCAACTATCTTATTAAACGTTTGATTTTTTTTTTACAAGTATAATTCGTCTTACATGAGATACCAGGTCAGTAACTTTGTGGAAGGCCATGTTTTCCAAGTTGACCAACTAGCTCAGATTATTTGCACGTTGGTATCATATAAGCATGAGACATAAGATATTACGGCTGGCACCCTTATTTACTTTGCGTGCCTCTATACCACACAAATGTTCTAGCTCTGTTGGTTATTGCATGCGAGACGGCTCTTTTTGTGGTAACATGCGGAACTGGCATTTTCCTGTCAGACCGCGCTGCATTTTTGAACTGAAAACCAGCATGGGAAGCTTGAATTAATAAAACTAACCATCTTCTATAAAAAAAAATTTAACAGAGTTTAAATCATTTTAAATTACAGGCTTAACAAAACATACAGAGTAAAAGATTGTATGTAAAGTTTGTTATTTACTTTCATGTGAAGTATCTGATACCTCAAACATTGGCTTGTTCGAATTTTAATGATTATAATTAATACCCTACATTCTGTTGTCGGCTTGACCATATTTCTCTATGAGTAGGATGAATATGTAAAAGAGTAATAGCACGAATGAATGTTTTTTTTCTTACAACTTCACCTTGAGCAGTAAAGAAAACAGACTGAACGTGTCAAAGAGACAACATCTTAAAGCATGTACAAAGGTTCAAAAAACAAGCAAGCAAAGCAGACCGCTTTACCGCTGTAAAAGCAACAAAAGAAGTATTCATTATCATACTTTTTTGGCGCAAGCGATGGAGAGAAAAGAGGTAAATATGATGAAAGAGACTATGGAGATGAGAAGAACATTATAAGAGCCCACATAATTTCTTTCCAAACATTTGAAAAAGAATATCTTGAATAAAGTATAACACTATTTTTAAAGGTATCGCATGTACGTTAAGGAAAGAAAAAAAAAGATGGAAAAAATGTGGCTAGATGTATCAAAAATTCTTAATTCTTAGTCGAACTTGAGCTTTCGTCAAAGATCAAATGGCAGATGTGTCATAATGCGATAAGTATGAACACGCAATTAAAAAAAAAAGTTCTTAAAGACGATTATGGCGCTCATATTCTTTCTAAACAACAGTCATTTGAAGAAGAAGAAAAGGACAAAAACGTTTATCTAGACTGAAAAACAAGAAGTTGGAGTCTTTGACCTTGAAGAAATTATATCTGCATAAAAAGCAAACGTCAGTGCAGCATTCCACATGAGAAAATTCAATTCATAATTATTGTAACCTGACGGTTTACGATTACGGCAGGAAACATGAATGTATTTCTGCTCTATTTGGCCAGAGTACACGGCATCACGTGGAGAAATTAAATCGCCTCGTGCGTCACTCAGTACCTAAAGGAAATGGCTGTTCAAGGACAAAATCTGAATAGTCACAATGACCTAGTATGATTGCACAAACTCAGCGTCATTGAGAATAAAATACTTTCTTTAAACAGGCCACACTTTCAGTCAGCGGAATAGTGTTCATGTTGTCATAAAGAAGGCGGGCCGAAATATACCCACTCAATGGAGCGCTGCCATCAGTGGAGCGTCTTATCGACGCCAATACCATGTACATTAAATGATTACTTCAGCATTCTACGGCTTTAAGAAATGAGTGAGAGCGTGATCAACTTCAAAACGGATTCGGAAAAATCAAACAATTCTTGGTTAAAGATAACGTCCATCAAGAAAACGGCTAACAAATTGGACAGAGATGAACTAAAGCATTCCTTCCCAGTCCAGGAAGTAGTCCTACAGCATGATCTCTTCGTAAAAGGCAAAAGAAGTTCAGATATACCAACTAAGCCTAGAGAAAAGACAACACTGAAGCGCTTAGAGCCGTTAAGTTTCGATGTTGACAAGTATTCAGACTGATCAAAATGTGCGATCTAAAAAGTAATACCTGTCGCTCACCATGATTATTTTAGAGGCATCCCACATAGATTAAAACCGTCATAGACAGGGTGATGTCTCTGTTTTTGATCGAAGTACTGTTTTTACCAATCAAAAGACAAATTTCGGGATTATTTTACGTTTCCAAATAAACTTTGTTTTAACACACCTTATAAAGCAACATTGTAAACATACACTGGACATTTTTCTTAAATCCCTTTTACCTTCTGGTAGAGACACTGACTGTCATAAACTGACTGACATTTAATTATAATCCCATTTCTTCACAGCCTGCATTTGATAAAGTAAATGACAGTACAAGTATCTAAAGTTAGAATTGAGATATTGCACAATCAAAGTTTGACAAGTAAAGCACTGAGAAGTATCTCAAGCTCTCCTTGAGATCGTTACAAAATAATACTTTTAGTATCCATTAATCTCATTTCAATAAAATGTTGGTTTTTAAGTAAACGAAGGCCTTGAAGTCGTTTCCTCTAATACTGTAAAAATGGTGCGAACACTCACCATCACATACTGTAGCGATTTTTTGTACTAGAAATGTTTGGGTCTTTTTGTTGTTGTTTTTTTTGTTGCTGTTGTTTTGTTGTTGTTGTTGTTGTTGTTGTTGTTGTTGTTGTTGTTGTTTTTTGTGTCCCTGTAAAATTTTGCAAAATGGACATGAGATGCTATTGCAGAACACGCTCGGCATGTCTTAGTTGATCAAATTTGACATTGGACGGAACTAAAAATTGTATTCTACTGGAAAGACACAGCAAGGTATCCAATATTTGAGTGCATGTCTGTTGCAATGCAAGCAAGTCTAGGATCATTTTAATTTACAGGGGTTGAGGTTGCGCAGTCGTAGAATGCTCGACTTCTAATCTGAAGTCGGTGGTTCGTTGTTCCCTACCGCTTGGATTGGTGTCGGTACAAACTTTTTATATATAATAATATTACTGTGAAGGGCCGAGACATAAGTCCTGATATCGCCACTCTTTGTGGCAACAAATTATAGCCGTTACTGTGATGACGTGCCTTAAAAACAAACTCAAAACTCAAACTCTTTGTGACAGAACGTAAGATATCAGATATTAGTCTCGGGACCCTTGGCGATATAGCATGTTCGTTACGGTTTGGTTTTAAGAAACCAACAAACATGCAGGACATGGTACCTTTTATATCTATTTTGTGCGATTATGTTTTTAGCTGTGACTTTAGGGCAGAAGGCGCACACTTTGTACAGCTTTTAAACTATTTTTATTCGTATGCAAAAAAAATGAATGTAACAGATTTTCGACTTACTTGTGCTGGTGCCTTTTATTGAATTGTCAACTTAATACCAATTCGAACACTCTTAAGTAAACCTTTGAGAAAGCTTATCACGCCATATCATAAGTCTGTGCACTATTGATATTTTCCCTTTCAAACACAATAATATGTTGAAAGCAAAAGACAATACTTCTCGTGATATATCCACAGTGTTATTTCTTAATCTGACTTCTCTTGGCTTTCTTTAAAAGCAGACAGAGTTGATTTACATCTAGATAACCTGCGACTGTGGCATTGAGTTAAATGTATGGAGGCGTTTTCGGTGTTTCACTCAAGTGGTTTTTGTCCGATCTTTTTCCGCACAGTGAGATTTATATAGAAACGCCTGCATGCCCACAACGACGAATAAATTTTCAAATTTAAATCTACTTGCAGTAGCGCTAACGATCTTGGTGCCAATTTCATAGTTTCTTAAGTCGATCGAACAACTAGTCTATTTGGCCTAAAAGACAAGAGGTGGGAACCTTCTTATCTTACTTTATAAGCGTTCTCGCACATGATTAAAATATTTCTTTGAACACATTTAATGTCTCTCGCTAGAAAACAAATTGTAATCTTTTAGGATTTTATGTACTTCTTCTCAAGTCTGTTTTTTTTTCAAACTGTTTATATGCCTTTAAGTGATACAATGTATTATGAAGAGGTTTCGATCATTTTTCTTTTGGTCACAGAACATTGGCAGGGGTTCATAATTTTTATTGGTTCAATTTTGTGTGTGTGTGGGGGGGGGGGGGGGGGCTTTTTTGCAATATTATCAAAAAATGGGTGTGTTTTGGGGGGGGTGGGGGGGGGGGGGGGGGCGTCTATTTCGACATATATCATAAATAGTGATGGGCGTGAAGACGCTAGAAGCAGTTCAGCTAGGAGCACGGATGCCATCTCGAACCAGGGATGGCTTTTTTTTTTTATAAAGTCTAATTCTTTGACCAATAAAGTCATCAACAAATGATCTTTTAATTTCTTGAACTTTCTTTAACATTTATTTATAGTTACCAGTTTCGTTGTGGTTTTGGTGTTGTTATTTTATTTTTCTCCTCGGTTTTTACAAGGAATTTTTGTAAGTTATTATAACTTGGTCGATTCGCATGTTGCGCACTTCTTTTGTATTAAAGTGTATTTTCTGGCAGGGGTTGATATGGAGCTGGGTTTTTTACGATTGTTGTATTTTTTTTTTTTTTTTGCTGCTTTTTTTATAGTTGATTGGTTGTTGTTGTTGTTGCTGTTGTTGTTTTGTTTTGTTTTAGTTCGTATTGAGGCGGGATACTTGTATTTTTGTTGCTGTTTGTTTGTTTGTTTGTTTGTTTGTTTGTTGTTTTTTGTTGTTTCATGTGCTGCTGTTGGGTTGTTGTTTTTATAGTAATTAATGCAATGCTACTCATTTTTCATGATTGGCCTACACAATTATATATTTTTCAGGGTGAAGTTAACTAACTATTCAACTAACAATAATACCTGAACATTTCAGGTGTTAAGAAAAACCCTTTATCTGTGCCTGAGGGCTCGCTCGATGAGTCCTTGGCTGTCAATGTAGGGAAGAATTGTTCAAATTGCAATTTGGATTAGCTAGAATCAGTTAGCTTGGCGATGAGAATGGGATCTGAAGGTCCCAGTGTTTGGTACTGTCACAATGACTTTAAAGTGCCTGGGGACTTAGCGGTATCATCTGGTTACGGGTCAGAAGAAACACTGAATCAATTATAAGAATAGACATAATGAGAGAATTGTAGAACACGTATGAATATGGCGTAAGCATTATGAAAATTTTTAAAAGAGAGAGAGAGAGAGAGAGAGAGAGAGAGAGAGAGAGATAGAGAGAGAGATACATACATACATAAGTACACACATACATACATACATACATACATACATACATACATACATACATACATACATACATACATACATACATACATACATACA
>RQTK01000074.1:378471-398223 GCA_003991915.1 Elysia chlorotica
ACATAAAACTGGGGTTCCTGAGAGAGAGAGAGAGAGAGAGAGAGAGAGAGAGAGAGAGAGAGAAAGGGTGAATTGTGAGAAGAAATAAATAGTTGTTTGGTTAACCATTCATAGTTGATCATTAAACCTTATCTGGTAATCTCAAGAGTTGTGGGGTATAAGTTATGACGGTGACATTTCAAAATAACAAAAAAATTAATGAGGATAAATTAAAAGTAAGCGACACAATTTTACTGGTGACTTAAGCAGAGAAAGGCAATAAGCATGCAAAAATCGTGAGAAGAAAGAACTCTTTATTTGATTTTTCAAAGTAGGTCAGTTAGTTACAGTACATATGCATGCAGTTATCTCAAGAGATGTCGAGTCGAAGGGATAGTTGAATATTTGATACATGAAAATGATAAAATTAAAGAAACAGGCACGACTTATTTGCTACAGGCACAATCAGTAATAAATAAGGCAGACAGCTCATCCTCAGCAGCCTCTTGTCATACAACTATTTCACCTACTACATGGATGTAAGAAGGCATCTTTCCCCGCTCGCTATTAGGAGTTCAAAACTCATGCCAGTGTTCTTTTTTTCTTTTTTAAACAACTGAGACCATTACAGATTACAAGGGGCAGTTCAAATACAATCCTACACCTATTTGGGTATCCTTTTGACCCACCCACCCAGAGGAAAAAAATTTAATACAAAAGCGGATCTCAAAACATTATTCATTTTTTTTACAACAGCCAACCCCCCCCCCCCCCCCCCCCCCCCCTCTTTTCTATGGTGTAAGATTATATTTGAACATCTGAGCATGACTCACCTTTTTACTTTTATTTAGCTAAAATACAAAACAGATTTTGAAATGAAAAAAGAGTCTAAGAGAAAATCTTAGAAACCCTACGCCTGTTTGTTGTCTTTCTTTTTGTTTTGTTTAATACTTGAGGTTCGACCTTCAACAGTAGTTTGGATCCACGTGCTTACAACTTCTTGATCTACTATGCTACATACAGACGTAAGACAAACAAAACCATCGTAGCCTAAATAGGAGAGCCTGACCTGGATAATTTATTGGTTATCACCCAGGCATCAATCGTGTGGACCGCGTGTACAATTTTACCTCCATATCATTTGAAGTGTACCAGTTCTGACTGACCGCTGTTCGAATACATTTTATAATTCGATTAAACTCTTTTTCTTCCTTTTTTTCTTTGTTAAAGAATTTTATAGATGACATTTTTAATTTTCGTGTTACCTGTGTGTGTGTGTGTGTGTGTGTGTGTGTGTGTGCATGTGTGTGATTTCAACATAATATTAGATTACATGTATTAGTATATTGTACCACTACTAATAAATGAAATGAGTTTAACGACAAGAATGCTTAGTAATAGTATACCGACTAGAACTTAATAGCTTTTAAGTTTTACCCACCAGTTCTGCTTCGCTGAAAAGCTGTGATCTTTCGTGACTCCCTTGATCAACAGCATGATCTGATGACATGCACCTTAGCAAAGGCTCTGTATCTGTCACTTCGGTTATCCGAACGTTGTGTTGCGGTTTAGAAGCACAGGAGTCGTTTTCTATTGAATAGGTGATGGATCCATCACACAGACTGAGTCCATTTTGGCTTCCCTCAAATGTCCCGTATAGGTACTGGGTGTGACCCTTAGTTTGCTCAACGGGCAATGATAGAAGTTCGATTCTGTCGTGTTTTTTCGAGCAAGTTCTCGTAGGATTTGGATTATTTTGTGGGTCACTTTGAGCAGCTTCACTCGGTAAATGTATGTTCCGTGACTCCGCAAGTTTTCCGGTATCCTTACTCAAACTCGTGTCATCTGAGTTGGAATTTTCAAGGGAAGATGGAAAACTGCGAACGTTGGATCCTCCCGGTCGATCTAAATCCACCACTGGAGCTACCAATTCCTGCATATTCGGGGGAAATAAAAAAAAAATATATATATATATATATATATATATCTTATTCTTTTAATGGGTACACGTTGAGCACATGTTTTTTTAGAGCTACCCTTTATAATGACAAACATTCTAATAAATAATAGTTATTGATAGTGTTTTGTCCCCTAAGTGCCAGCTGAGATTCCAACCACGAACCTCCTTGTCTCAAACAAAAGTACTATCCGATTGAGCTACTATCAGGATACGAATAGTGAAACTCATACCTATCACAAACAAATCTTTGAAATAAACATTATAAACGTTATTACGCGCTGTTATATTCTTATTGTGTAGAATCAATATCACATAAGTTACAAGACTCTTGACTTGGTTTTATTTATTTTTTTAATAAATGCATATGTTTTCTGTTAAATTTTTATTTTCATCTACAATTTAATGGAATTAAAAAAAATCATCAAATTGATGTGAATGGACGATTCTGGTACATAATAAATATTATGAAGGTCAAGTTTGTTTACATGGGAATATAGAACGTGATTCACAGCTTGGCTTTGGAAGTTGGAATTGGTCTTATTTCTTTCATTACAGAATGCTACAACCAATAAAAGCTATAAATCTTTTGATACTATCAAATCATTACGTAAATCAAACAAAGTAACGGGGATTGAATGCACTGCTGTTTTACACCTTATAATGTAGATACCTGATTACTATTACAACATCTACTACATATGTACCAATACCACTACTACTATTAATACTTGTACTAATTCCATTACTACTACTACTACAACTACTACTACTACTACTACTACTACTACTACTACTACTACTACTACTACTACTACTACTACTACTACTACTACTACTACTACTACTACTACTACTACTACTACTACTACTACTACTACTACTACTACTACTACTACTACTGCTGCTGCTGCTACTACTACTACTACTACTACTACTACTACTACTACTACTACTACTACTACTACTACTACTACTACTACTACTACTACTGCTGCTACTACTGCGTGTCCTTATGAGGTATGATAAAAATGCTGCCTTGAGCGGCTTGTTAAATATTGTCCTGTTATTTGAAGCTTCATGTTAACTTAGTTATAAGAATAATTATTTTCTTCTTACTGGTGCTTGAGTCAATTGGATGAACGAGTAGGTGGGTCGAGGTTCAATCTCTTTCTCTCCCTTTCTCTCTCTCTCTCTCTCTCTCTCTCTCTCTCTCTATCTCTCTCTCTCTCTCTCTCTCTCTATCTCTCTCTTTCTCTCTCTTTTTTTTTTTTCTCCCGTATATTTATTATTCTGTACCAATAAATATATACTTTATAATATAAATCACATTTAAACATACTCACTTCATTTTTCGGTAGGCTGTCTGTAGGTTCCATATTGTTTTCTACATAACACTTAATCATATCCGACACCTTTGACGTCCAAATTCTAATCTTATGCTGCACCTTTTACCTTGATATTGAATGAACATTTTTGGAAAGGAGTGACCATTGTATTTTTTTTTATTATTAAAACATGCACACACCAAAAAGAAGCATATTAAATCGAAACGTTATTGAAGACTTTTCCTTTTATTATATTCAAATAATATTCTCATAACTATGTTGCTTAATCACTTTCGCTTAAGTATTGCCTTTAACGTTTTTAAATCGATCATTAAGTTCTTGTTTTCTTTATAAAAAATGAGATAAAAAGAATTTCAATTTTTGTTAAAAGAATACATCAAAACCAAACAAAAAATCTTTGGTATAATTTATTGGTATCTCTTTATAGAAGTTTTATCATATTAACACAATCTGCACTCGTAAATATCGTTTAACGAAAAAATTCTTTAAGTCTCTCAACAACACATGATTTTTTTTCGGAACCAGCATTTTCTACCTAAGGTAAAAATATCAAACCGCTGTTCAGTTCAACTCAACAAAATAATATTCATCTATTGTTTAATTTATATATACCTCTGTTATCTTGTTATCTTGTTCCAAGTATATATAAGTATGTTTGATTCACAACTCATCACCTGGTTTCTTTATCTTGCACTGAGATTCTCTGTGTGTGTGTGTGTGTGTGTGTGTGTGTGTGCATGTGTGTGATTTCAACATAATATTAGATTACATGTATTAGTATATTGTACCACTACTAATAAATGAAATGAGTTTAACGACAAGAATGCTTAGTAATAGTATACCGACTAGAACTTAATAGCTTTTAAGTTTTACCCACCAGTTCTGCTTCGCTGAAAAGCTGTGATCTTTCGTGACTCCCTTGATCAACAGCATGATCTGATGACATGCACCTTAGCAAAGGCTCTGTATCTGTCACTTCGGTTATCCGAACGTTGTGTTGCGGTTTAGAAGCACAGGAGTCGTTTTCTATTGAATAGGTGATGGATCCATCACACAGACTGAGTCCATTTTGGCTTCCCTCAAATGTCCCGTATAGGTACTGGGTGTGACCCTTAGTTTGCTCAACGGGCAATGATAGAAGTTCGATTCTGTCGTGTTTTTTCGAGCAAGTTCTCGTAGGATTTGGATTATTTTGTGGGTCACTTTGAGCAGCTTCACTCGGTAAATGTATGTTCCGTGACTCCGCAAGTTTTCCGGTATCCTTACTCAAACTCGTGTCATCTGAGTTGGAATTTTCAAGGGAAGATGGAAAACTGCGAACGTTGGATCCTCCCGGTCGATCTAAATCCACCACTGGAGCTACCAATTCCTGCATATTCGGGGGAAATAAAAAAAAAATGTTGTTGTTGTTGTTGTTGTTGTTGTTGTTGTTGTTGTTGTTGTTGTTGTTGTTGTTATATGGTGTCTGTTAATAATGGTCGTGACTCACTCTTTTTTTTTAAATCATCAACAGCAACAACAGCAGCGTCATGAATAATTTGATTGGTCAGCTAATATAACACTTTCGTTTGCTTCTGCAAACCGCTCAGCGGATAAACGGGAAGTCTATAGCGGTTAAAGTCCCAGACGAAACAGATCGTTGAATAGCAATCATAAACTGTTAGGGCTTAAATACTCTATGTTTATATGATAAACATTCAGGTTGTCTTTGATTTAATTGTCCATTTCATACTATTTTAAACGAAGTGTATTTCATAATATAAGTGTAATTTCATTATTAAGGAGGCTATAAGTGTTCAGTTCAAAGGGTAGATGCGGGGTGGAAGGGGCTACTGTCTACCAATCAATTACCCAAGTAGTACTGTCTTTTTAGAAGGGAGTCCACACAGCAGAGTTTAAATATAGACCTAGTCCCTCATAGGTATCCCCTTTCGAATCTAGGAGGCGTTAAGCTAGGTTAAGAGCTTCGTTACCTTCGACCAGAGAAGCATCTCTTTACCTGACCTACCAACTCTACCAACCCCACTGTGTACAAACAACTCTTTGACTGTAAGGTTTCATGAGTTTCGCTAGATCCTTTTCTGATGCCTGCTTGCCAAAAGTTAAGATGCCAACATTGCCCAACACTTTTCTTTAACTGTTTTAACGTCTTATACAATCTACAACTTCAAGAAATTACCAGAGTGTATCTCGTACTCAAGAAATAGAGATCCCGCTAAATGAAAATGTGGTAGAACGCATATTAATTTAAAAACAATTCTTTTAAAATATGTATTATTAATTTCTATATAAAGTAATTGTTTTGTTGGATTTTATTCGCCATGGGTCGTGAGTAAAACGTCACCGTAGCTTATAAGACTTTATTCGCAGTGGGATCGCATTGTCTGCTCATTAAATTTGGTGTTGAGCCACAATCTTAACAAATTTTTTTTTAGTGCACTATTGCGCACCACGAGAAGTCGATCAGGGTGTTCTTTGCTCATAAGCAAAAGGGAAATGGCTAAGCTTAGATCCTATCGCCTGGATAAGTAGATCTACTCTAGGTCTAGATCTGTCTGCTCAGACACTGCGGTTGAAATCAAAATCGGATGTAGATATAGTTCATATACATGTTAGTCAATGAATACAAAGGTATAGTCAAGGCCTTACGTCATGGTTACGCCCAGGATTGTTGAACCTCCAATTATTCTGAAAAATACGAAAGTACATTCATTTAGAATCTAGTCTAGATCCATATGGTTATTCTTGTTACTAAAGAGGAGATTCTAAGGAATCGCTAGTACAACGTCGTGGTAGCTTGCAACTCGTCGTAAACCTTCTTATTCGTTTGTGTATAAGACAAGTGGTAAGCTTAGCACATCGCTGTACTTACGACCCTATGTGTAGATCTATTTATAGATTATATTATACATCTAGATTTAGACTTCTATAGCTAAATGGTCTAGTTTCGGCACTGCCTGATAAGTTGTAAGTTATATCAACTAGGTTAGAAACCTTCGCAATCTGACTAGCATACACAAAAATCCTCTGAGGTTAGCGATTTTTTTTTAAGGTATGGTTACTGATTCCCCTTTTTTACGCCCGTACTTACAACAACGTTGGGAACAAAGACCTCTTATAAACCATCGAAGAGCTATTCATTTGATTTTGTTCAGATATCTTTAGATGCAGACTTGCTTTATGATACACGTGCAAAAGTCACATTTAAAGATAAATAATCAAGTTCTATATCTAAAGGAGAAAAGGGGTTCTTTGGATAAAAGCAAAGATTATAAATACATGGTAATAACTAAATGTGTGATCAATGGAAGCTTTTGCAATGCATACTTATTGCGGAGTAGCGGCAAAACAAATTGGCGGCTTTTATAAAGTGCAATGTAATAGCTATTAATGCTGTTCTTAAAAAAACGAATGGAAAAATGAGTAAAAAGCTGTGTACAAAAATATGTTTCTTGTTTATATTGGAGTAACTTAATTTCTTTTCCTAACTCTTCAAAACAAAGCAAAAAATACGTGACACACGTCTTGGTATCCTTTCTGTCTTTGGGCCTCAGGGTGTAAAATTAACACACATTAGTCCCGGGACCCGTCCACGATAAAGCCTAGTTCCTGGAGTTGACCATTGAGAAACCAACAAACTAACCGAGCAGATGCTAGTGGAAGTGACGGACCGCGAACTGGTGCTTCCGGTCTATGCGACTCTGCTTCTGGTGCCTGCCGTAACGCTGCTCTACCCACTGGCACTGCTACACGTTGTCCAGGAATGCCGGAAAGACAAGCTGTGTTCAGAACTCAGGCAGTTCTCTGGGGAAGCCAATCCGCTAGAGCCTAACAGCTTGGCGGGTTCGCGCTACTCGTCCCGAAATGCTTGCCCAGACTGCCCCCTGCCCGCCATCCTGAACCACTTCCCTGAAGAGCTGTTCTCGCCGGTTGCAGACGAGCTGTACCTATTCCCGCGCGGTCCCGCGGGTTTCTTCCAGCCGAGAAGCGTCAGAGATGGGCAGTTGGTCACGTCTGCTCTGCTCGCCCCACATGAAGTGTGTGCTGGCGTCTCTCCGTTTCTGGTCGCCCTGGTTGCCAGCAACACATCAGACTGGGCAGCGCGACTGGACATTCGCCGGACGTGGGCGAGCGTCGCTAAGACAGGCTACTGGGCCGGACAGAGTAGACTCGGCGCCCGGATTGGTGTCGTGTTCATGCTGGTTTGCGACTCGCATTGTTCGGCAGACCGGGAAAGCAGGGAGTGGCAGGCGCTGCAGGAAGAGGCCGAGGTCTTCAGTGATATCCTCCTGCTGGACTTGCCAGATGTGTTGGACAACCGGAACAAGCTCGGCCTGGCGACAGTGTCAGGTCTGGACTGGGCACGCCGTCACTGCAGCTGGACCAAGTTCTTCCTCAAGCTTGACCACGATACGTTCCCTAACATTCCCGCCCTGCTTGACATCCTGGTGTACCACCAGCCCCGCCTGAGTCGCTCCATAATAGGTCACATCCACATGCCAATCAGGAGGGGTCAAAGGTCAATGCATGACATCAATATGGGTCAACTTCTGGTCTATGCTGCAGGTTAGTTGTTTGAGTAAAACAAAGTTTTTTGTCTTTGAATGTTCCATGTGTATTGTGGAGGCTTGCTTATCCAACACATAACAAGGATCTTTGGATAAAGTTCTTACACTACGTTCCACCTTAATTCGTGTTTCCTTAAGTATTTTCGCCATGATTTCATGCAATTGATATCTACGTATCTGTAATTTCACATGCCTCGAGGATAACAGTATATAGTCGCACATCTTTAATACACCAAATCAACACACCTCCGATAAAACATACTCAAAAAAAAAGGGGGGGGGGGGGTTGTTATCACTAGTGCAGCACACTCTTATATAACATGCTTTTTTGCGCTTGTACTAACCCCGCAGGTCCCGCCTATGTCTTGTCACGAGCGGCCGTCGCGAGGCTAGCAACGCTGTACCCGTTCTACCCAGCCATGGGCGGCACAGAGCAAGTCTTCATCACGGGCGTGTTAGCCCGAGGGGCGGGGCTACAGCACTTCAGCCCCGCCCTCAACGTCTCCTTCGCGCAATCTTATACGACCATGAGCGATTGGTGCCGCGTGCAACCGGTAGAGCTCTTCGCGGTTACCCAGGTGAACGATACCGACCGGCGTGTCGGACTGTGGGTCAACGCCATCTCACAAGGTGCATTCTGCTCTAACGCCAGTGGTGACCACATGACGGCTAGTCCCGCCTCCTGCTGGGGAGCTACCAAAACTCCATTGGGGATTCATCTGGTGAGACACCAGTAGAGATATATAGGTCCCGGCATATTATATTTTCTGAAGAAGGGTCCTTTTTTTTTCAGACAAAACACAAGAAAACATTTCTTTTAAAATGAGTGTGTACTCAAGCATCTGCATCTAGTGCGTAGCATGTCTCAATTGTGACAAAGATCTCGAAGCGGCCAGGAATGTTTTCTTGTTCAGCGGACGCTGTGGACATTACAACCAACGCAAAGAGTTTGGACGTTACAACCAACGCAAAGAGTATGGACATCACAACCAACGCAAAGAGTTTGGACATTACAACCAACGCAAAGAGTATGGACATTGCAACCAACGCAAAGAGTATGGACATTACAACCAACGCAAAGAATATGGACATTACAACCAACGCAAAGAGTATGGACATTACAACCAACGCAAAGAGTTTGGACATTACAACCAACGCAAACAGTTTGGACCTTACAACCAACGCAATGAGTACGGACATTACAACCAACGCAAAGAGTATGGACATTACAACCGACGCAACGCAAAGAGTATGGACATTACAACCAACGCAAAGAGTATGGACATAACAACTAACGCAAGGAGTATGGACGCAGAGAATAATCAGATTTCTTGATACTGTCTTACTGGAGAGCGAAAAGTGCGAAATGGTGTGGCTTCTGTAGAAATGTAATCTAAACCGTCTATATTAATTGAATTTCCAAGAGAGCGAGAATGACACAGACAGACAAACATGGTATCGTAAGAAACAACGTGTTTGAGAGAGAGAGACACAAAGAAAGAGAGAGAGATAGAAATAGAGAGGGGTAGAAAGAGAGAGAGATAGAAAAAGAGAGAGAGAGAGAGAGAGAGAGAGAGAGAGAGAGAGAGGGCGAAAAGGGACTGAGACAGAGAATGGTGCTTCATCAGAAATGTGCTTGATGACTACCTTTTACCCGGCCCTAATCTTTGAAAACGATCTAAATCAGTAAATGTTATGCTGTTTTCTGATTGTGTCGGATATTATGACATGTCTTACGAAACCCAATGACTATAAAAGTATGAATGTGATAATATGTAGTGTATTTGATTCATTGTTGATTTTCAAACATTATTAAATCCAAAGATACGACTTGTTTCTGTTAATGACTTTTACCAAAGGCAACCAATACATACATAATTTTTAATTTTTTTAAAGATGCAGCAAGGAAAACATGAATAATCGTTAATTGTGATTTTTTATGACGATGGTTGAAGTTTCGTGTTAACAAAGTATTTTACTGTTTGGGAGGAGAAAAAAAAAAAGAAAATAAAAAAATTGTAGCAAAGAATTGTTCGTTTCACTTCTCTCATACTATAGCCAAAAGACAAAAAGTGAGACAGTAGAAAATAAGGAAGCCGTTTAATAGAATGGAACTAATTATATCAAGCATAAAGTACGCATGCAACAACGACAAAACTGAATTTGTCGTTTTATAATAAAATGGGAAACTTTTAGATTCAGAATCTACAGTTAGTTTTGTCGCGTTGGGATAAGTTTAATAAACTTATGATAAGCATATGGACAAAAGTTAACCTGAATAAGATTATTAATTAAGATAACCTATTAATATTAGATAAGTATCTAATGCTAAGGGGTCAATTTGTATAAGACATAGCAATTAATTGCGACACTACTGAACATGATTCAAGAGCGTGGGGGAAAGCGTGTGCTCAGGAGCTGGGCTTTTCAGTAAATTGGTCGAGAAGAAATAAATGATTTTTTTATAAGGGAGATTGAAATCCCTGACTTCGGCATACGCAACACATTAATTTTTAATAGGCCCCAGTGTAAGTGTGGGTGAAGCTGATGAACTAGGATGGTTCCCTTTAGTTTTGTTTTAGTTGAGACAGTTTGGTTAACAATGCCATAGTTAAGTACATGTAAATTATCTCTAAAACAAGTCAAGAAACATTCTCTTAGTAAGATTTAGCTAACATAAACACGTTTTTATATTTCTTTATTTCATGGTTCTCTTACCACTTCAACTCAGTCGGTTCCATCCCACAAGAAACGTCCGTTTTCGGTGGAATTGAAAGAATTTGAAGCTTAGTCCAGTCATTATAAAAAGGATATCGAAAAAACAATGCTTGGGCAGGCTCCAAGTACAAACAGGATTACACGTACATAGCAATTTCAAGTGAATTGATTCATGTGAGATAATATACTAACAACAAGATCAGATCTCTCTCTCTCTCTCTCTCTCTCTCTCTCTCTCTCTCTCTCTCTCTCTCATTCTCTCCCTGCCTCGTGTGTGTCAGCACATAAAATTGTCAGACGTTAGTCTTGGGGCCTGTCGCCATATAAGACCCTCCAGGGGAACTTAGTATACATTAAACCCTATAGAGAACATACATTACATTGTTTTTAACCTGGCTGTACCTCGCTGAATAAGAATGCCTCGGCAGAAATATTGTAGTTGATTATTTTTTTCAATCAAGGAAAGACCCATGCATGACCACGGTACTATTAGTATTACGACTTAGATTTAGATCAATGTCGTTTGGCATCGTGTCCGCTCCATAAGGAATCTCTACAGGGAGCATAGAGGGTGTTAAATTTGTCCCACATGAGAGAGAGAGAGAGAGAGAGAGAGAGAGAGAGAGAGAGAGAGAGAGGCGGTGTGGACGGAGAGGGGCAAATAGACAGAGACCCAGAGACAGACATGCAGAGGGAAGAGAGTGGGGCGGGGGGAGAGACTGTGCAAGTCTTTAAAAGGTCCACAAAACGGCCACGGAAGGAATTTTTGCATCTCTCATTTAATGCACGATAAAAACAGGGATGGCATAATCATTTTAAAACATATATATCCGATCATTCCATTAAGTCTTTGGCAAAAACCCGGAAAGTTGACAAATATTTTACCCAAGACACAATGTGAATACATGTATGTATGTAGGAGCCATTACTTTAATTTTTTTTTTCAATGTCCACTCCCAAACGTACTTTGGAAATTAGAGGTTCCATTTCAGACTTCTAGTTAAGCCTGTTTAACTTAAGGCACTTCTCTATGGTTACTTCTTTTCTTAGTAAAACGATTGAAAAGCTCTCTTCTTATTATGCTTGGGTACAAAGATTGATGTTAATGCTTTTTATTCCTTGAAATCGATTGACTTCAACAATTCATTTACAAACTCACTTTTCTTTATTGAAATCAAACGTGTACATGTGCATCCACTAGACTTTGGGGGTTTTATTAACATTAAGAGAGAGAGAGAGAGAGAGAGAGAGAGAGAGAGAGAGAGAGAGAGAGAGAGAGAGAGAGAGAGAGAGAGAGAGAGAGAGAGAGAGAGAGAGAGAGAGAGAGAGAGAGAGGTATATGTATGTGTGCATTGGATTGAACATTTCTAAAATTTAAAAAAAGATTTAGAGAAGTTTTGAAATGAGGCAGGACAACTGAGGTGACTATTTGCACACATCGTTAGCCTTAAAGGCAAGTTGCCTGATCATGCCAACACATGTTTCATGATTGACATTTGACTCACATTGAATCTGTATTGAAGCCAGACATGACTTGCAGATGGTATGTACTTGCCTTAGGTATAACAACTAACATGCAATTATTTTAAGTAACTTTCATACAACAGTAAGAACAATATACAGAAAAACAAAAATGTTGATCACATATAAAGTCTTTCAAAACTAGTTTAATACATAAAGCTTAGCATTGCAACATATTCATGTTGGCAAATGATAAAATTAAAACATGCATTTAGAAAAAGCTCCTGAATTAAAAAAAAAAAAAAGGTTTTGATATAACATGCTGAAATAAAGAATAAGAGACAGCAGCTAATGGAAATACTACAATAATTTTATATCCATGTTACAAATTAACTTTCTAGTACAAAATTCTTTAACATAAATCACATAAAATAATCACTATCTTCATTCGACATTGCACATGACTTTACACCACTTTACCCAGAAGTGTATTGAATGATGTGGTTCCACACAACTATGAATAAGGGGACCAACTTAACATAAAAGTTAAAACTAAAACTTTTGATGCTTTTCAATACCAAGATCATACTTTACTTGAAAATTTGGATGTATTGATGATTATATACCAATTTGGAAAATATTCTTACAAAGAGGTCAGGAAATGTTATCTCATTTTGAAATGTTTCTTTCTTTTTTAGACTGGACAAAAGAAGAATACTTGTTTAAACAATAAAATTCAAGGACAAAATAGTTCTAACTGGATTTTTAAGGATCACATTTAATTGTGATTGTGGGTGTTTTGAGGCATCTGATCAGAATTTAACATATTCATGACTAGGTTTTGAGATCCATTTTACTTTCACTGTTTCAGGTAAAGGCACAAACCAAATGGAATGATAGGGAACAATAAAAGCTAACATCAAACCAATAGACACACCTCTTAAGCTTACAAAAAGCAGAAATTGTATATAATACTAAACACTATGGTGTTCTCTTTTCAGTAATAAACAACGGGTCCTGTAGCATATAAAGAAACAAAGAGTAGCAGTACAAAAATTTCTTAATCATGTTAACGTGTAATACAAAAAAAAAGATCACATAAAATTATTTGAAAAGCACAGAAACTCATTATCATTTAATAGTTCACTAGATCAGTCAGAAGAGACATTTTTTTATGCAGAGAAGAACAAATTTAAGTCACAAACCTACACAACAGCAATGCTTGCCCAAGGCAGGAGTTAAATTGAAAAAGCACCAAGACATGATCAACAAAAGTAGCACATGGAGATAAACTTTCTGTAAACCCCAAATGCAAGCTTTATTTTTAAAAAAAAATGTTTATACCCTTTACATTTATGGCTGCTGTATCCTTGATTTGAGAAGAATTCAAAAATTTCAACACAAACATAATCAAGTTGTATTCCTAAAACAGGACACCAATGAATAAACAGAGAGGTACAGCCACTTATGTCAACTCTAACCGTGTAAGCACCAAATTTGATCAATTACTGTTTTTTTTGTCTAAAAATAGAACTGTTCCTCCACCACCACCAAAATTTCCCAAGCAATCCTGCACAAATTTGATGGAAAAGCCATGAGCACATGAAAGATCCGCTGTGAAAGCTGGTGCTCTAATCATGCAACCGCCGATCGAAAGAGAAGCAGCTTAATAGATCCTTTTCTATCCATTTTTCGGCAGCTATCAGGACTTTTTTTTGTGTCCACTAATAAGTTATCCATTTAACTTCATGTATTTAGCTATGTATTTAAAAATAAGCTGTAAACAAACACATTTTATAGAACTATAGACATTTTAACTGAATGGACATGGCACATGCAAAAATATAACGCCCAAATACTGTTTACCTGTGACTGTAGTCGCATGCACATTGCACTAACACGCCGAGTGTGGCACGGTGTGACGCCCCACAGACAAGAATGTGGCTGTTGCACAAGTAGCGCCTGATAAATTTCTAGTTTTATCTGATTTTATGTTTGATTATCCATAATTGACATGCTTGCTTTAAGTGACAATGAGATTCGGTGCCGCTGCATCTACAAGTCGAGGGTTCTAATCGCACAAAGTACAATCATTGCTCGACCATTTCCACTAAAAGCCTACTTCTACCACTGTGGAAAAATACCTAAAAAATTCCAAATCTACTCATTGTAACAGTAGTGGTAGCAAGCGGAGGAGGAGTGGTGGTAGTGCTAGTAAGATAGTTTTTTTATTTTCAAAATTGCCTCTAACTCAACCGAACATAGACATGCATCAGTGAATTTGGAAAACGGAGACCATCCACACTAATTAATGAGATTTCATTATTTGATATGTACAGTCCTTGTACATGCACCAGATGACAACATGGATAATATCATCACATAATATTATTGAATAAAACATTGGGCGTTATAGAAGGTCAGTACACAAGTTGTTTTTATATATCGATCAACAGGCCCTAAGAGACGTGGATAGAGGAGCAGACCAAATTCAAAGATCATACTTCTGATCACATTAGAAACTTTGTGGCTGAAAATATATTAGATGAAACCACATCTAGATTTAAAAAAAACAAACAAAAAAAAAACAGAGGGAAAAATACTAAAACAACTGGAAGAAAATGTTAACAAAAGTAAAAGAGGTTAAACAGGCCTTCTTAGCAGGAAATCAAATTACACAGTGTCTGAAAAAAGCATTCAATCAGGGTAAAAAGCTGGTGACCTCAAGTGGCAGACATCCATTGGCTCCAGTACATCCTAGATGGGCGAATTTGCTTAAAGATGCGGCTTGAGGGACAGTGTCAAGATCTAACTGTCAGAGGAAACTCAACAGTATTCGAAACTTCTTAAAATTGTCAATTAAAATTTTGACATGTACTTATCAGTACAAAACTAAAGTATAAACATTTAAAAGAATATATGTAATGTGTATATAATATGAATAGTTATTACCATTTCTTTGATTTTCTCAAAACAAACTCCTCTGCACATACATGGTTAGCGTCAGACACCAACAATAATTTATGAGATTGTAGAATGTGATAATTAGCTAACCTAAAACAAACCTATTCCCTGCTTTTGACAAAATAATAAAAAAAAAATTATAAGTTAACAACCATTTTGGTTTGTATATACAGGCTATAAGATGTTTTTACATAATAATCAAATACATGTTATGTAGGTGTAATGTGATGGAAACATTGTGTGAATGTTTATTCAAAGAAATTTATTCCTAAATGTTTTGTCTAAAATATTCCAAGAGAATGAAATGGGAAACAGAAATGTTAGTTATGTACACCTTATAATAAGTAGTATGCTTATTATAAATGGCTGAATGAAATTGATTGTTAGAAATAATTGTTTCTTGATCTTCTTTTTTTCCAAAGGCAACTATAAAATAAGTTTCACAGACACATGGCTTTTAACAGTAGCAAGATGTTCAAAGTCATGTCACCATACATTAATTACAACAACAAAATCAAACAGACATTTAAATGAGGGGGAAAAGACTTTTGCACAAGTAGAATACATTGACATGAAAGAACATGAGATTTACCCTTTTTTACCATTGACATCCTGAAGATACTGAACAAATAACTTAAAAAAGAGTAATTTGCAATTTTAATATTTGAAACTGTTCGTATCAATTTATGCTTTTTTCTATTTTCTTTGGCGTCCTGTGTCTGCAAAAACAGTCTAAAAAGTGCCTCTTTCACATTTATCACAAAATAGTTTTTTTTAATAGTCTGATATTAAAACATAATCACAAATCATAGCATATGTACATATTGCAAGGGTCAAAGTAATGAACATTGTCAATACAGCATAAGTAGTGATTCCTTGTTAAATTGAAAATGACAGTAGTGTTAGTTTTAATGGTGGAAGGATGAGTGGTAGTGGTAGCGATATTGAGATAAGGGGCAATAAAGAATTTATAGTTGTAGTAGTAGTAAATACCCTAGGCCTAGCACTAGTCATAGTTAGAGGCAGTTTGCTCACTACTTGTTACCTTATTCAAGTTATTGGTCTTCTAATTTTGACTCTAGTATCTTAATTTATGCTAAACTCTGCTTGTTTCTTTGGGAAGAGGGGGATTGTGGGTCAAATTATAACAAATATTGGCCCAAAAAAACGAGCAGATCCTTAAGAGGGAATCACAGTGGCCAAGCAGGTATCAAGAAACGCAGCAACTTCCGGATCCAGTCCTGATCTGATCTGGTCAAACTCAGCAGGGTAGTGCTCCTTCACATTCTTCACAAACAGGATAAGATTCTTTTGGGTTTCTGCAAATCAAGTGAAATACGTGAGAAAATGTATATCAATCTAAGTTTTATATGTGAGGCGACCAGGGTGAATAAAGCAAAAGTCCCTAATATAGGTTTTGAACTAAAGCCCTCTAAACCTTTTACAAACATTAGAACCTGCCTTGTCGATCACCTGTCCATGGCGACCACTTTTCATGGACTCCCTTGCATTTTTTCCTTTATTTTATTACTGCCCACTGCTCAATGCGACCGGAGCAGCATATAATCTGACCAAAGCAGATAAAACCTTGTCCAATGCGACCAACTATTTATTATCAAAGATGAAATTTCACTGAAGTTCATAAAAAATGGAGGGGTGAGTCGAGAAATAGAAATAGATACTGGTACTATAGACAAGACATTGTGTCTCTAGTCAGTGTCAAGATAAAGTTCCGAATGACCAAAGTAAAAGAGGTGTAGGGGTCAAAGGAATGGTCGGGCAACAAGTTATGAAGATTGTCTCCCTTTTCTGTGGGTCTGTCAACAAAGCATAGGCAGTGTGTTTCTGCAAGGGCTGTTCTATGTTACAGAGGATAGGGGTGGTCATAAGCAAAACTTCTTTTTGATAGAGGGAATGTAAGATAAGATGAGATTGAAAGAACAAAAAATGAAAGAGAGAGAGAGAGAGAGAGAGAAGAGAGAGAGAGAGAGAGAGAGAGAGAGAGAGAGAGAGAGAAAGATAAATAAGATTAAGAACAAAAATTACTAAATAATGAAAAACAGACAGAAAGAAAAAAGATGTAGCAGATAGAGAGAAACAGACATACAGATAGAGGGTGGGTGAGCAAGCGAGAAAGAGAGAAAGAGAGAGAGAGAGAGAAAGAGAGAGAGAGAGAGAGAGAGAGAGAGAGAGAGAGAGAGAGATTCTCGAGAAAGAGTAAGTTAAAGAAAATGCTGGCTACAATAGGACTTCAAACAGGAAAACAAACAAAAACGTACAATGATGGCAGCAGTAGAGGGTACGTAGACACAAAGATGTAAATCTAGATATAGACCTACAGATTAGGCCGGTCTAAACCGCCCTAATCGAATAGGCCTGTGGAAATATTGAATACCGAAAGTTTTGTGATTACAGTTAAATATTATGTAAAGAAACAACATAGATTTTTTTCATTTTTGTCTATTGAATTGGGCGCATTCTGGCTTTGGACACTGCCTTTTCAGTCTGTGCATTTGGGAACTCAAAAAAGGAAAGTTTGTAGTACCCCTGGTACTCACTTACAGAGTACTAGATAAATATTGCAAGTACTCAGCTGATCTTTACTGCCCAATGCGACAACTTGTCCATGGTAACCTCTTTTTATTATCATCAGTATTTGCAATGGACAGGTTCCATCGTATATTTACTTTTTCCAATTTCAAATTTAAGTTCAATATCTCTTGTTCTAGAAATGATAGTTAAAATTTTGTCGACCTCTCAAAGTGCATTTGATGCTTCAACAAACTATAACACCAAAAGTCAATTTCCGACTTGTGCGCGATTCACACTGGTTGCCGCACATATGAGCAAGTATGAAAATAAAGCAGTGATCAGTGCTCACAACGACCCCCCCCTCCCCTTTTCCTTTAAAAAAAAAAAGACTTTTACATAAGATTTGAGAAAAAAAGACCCTTAATCAGAAGGCAAAACAATTACGGTAATCATCAAAGAATTGGATGCAAAATATGGCTCTTTTAATATATTGAAAGACAATCAGAGTAATAAACTTAAGAAGGGCTTTGGAAAAATTGTAGCTCAGTACGTATATGCTGTGAAAACCACTTGGCAAAAACCAAAACCAACTGTGTATCAAAACAAAAGAACATTTGCTGTACAATTTGTTTATCAAAACTCTCAGGTGCTAACTAGCCATAAGCAAATGTAAGATATATCCTAACTGTTGTGGGTAAGTTTAGACTGCTGCAAGGGTTTGTCGAGTAGAAGCAGCAACACTTCATATAAACAATGCTATGCTACGAAAACATCAAGAAATTGCTCAAACCTTCAATCCCGCTAGGACAGCATGGTCGAGGTCCTTTACACCCATTGCTGCACGCTGACGACTTCTCTGGAGCACCTAGTGAGAATTGAAAGCAAAAAGTGTCCCTTAGATTAACTATAAGGCTTGGAAGACCACTCAAGACTCTAAATGAATGGATCATTTTTGGTTTAACCATGTACAAGGTGAGTAAAAGTTGATGGATGAGCAGTCACCAAAACATGTCGAGTTTGCACTTCAAAAAGGTGGGAATTTTTTCTATATTGTTTTAAATGAAATGTTAATGTAAAATACTCTGGAAGACTATACTGAGCTGAAGGAAAGTGCACTCAAATGATTTCGCCTGTTACTAATACTTATATAGTAAATAATAAATATAGAACATTAGAAAAAACTTGTCAAATTAAAACTAATAAAAACTTTTTAAGGATGCAAAGAGCTCTAAAATTTAACCAATTAAATCTGTTGATATTCATGAGATTCAAACCAATAATTTTAAAGGTTTTGACCTACCGCCTTTGCCAGCATATTCAGCTGCAACATCAAACATCTTTGGGATATACTGCACCAACTGAAGAAAAAATTATGATCAACAATGTTTTTATTTGCTAAATAACGTAATAACCATAACGTGCACACAAATGGCATCCTGATACTTTTTCCTTCTTTGCATTCACAAAATAAATTCATCATTCCCTTTGCTGGGTATCAATTTCATACACCATCACTAAATATCCAGAGCTGCCAACCTAAGTTACCCAAAAAGAGGGACACTTTGACTAAAGATCTATCGGAGCGCCGGAACTTTCGCCGAAGGCGAAACAAACGACCGCCGCAGGCGGGAGCTGAACTAGGGGGAGAGGAGAGAGAGAGGAGAGAGAGAAAGAGAGAGAGGAGATGAGGCGAAGAGGGAGAGAGATTTGGGGGAGAGGGAGAAAGAAAAAGAGAGAGAGAGGGGACGGCAACCAGATAAGGAATGAACGTAATAGTAGAAAACGCTAGATCTAAGAGTGTCTCTATCAGTTATTCTGTTTGCAATACTCATTGTGGTGCAAGGGCGCAAATTAGTCCGTTAGTTTGAGCCCTTGTGCTTCACAGTTTGGCTGACATGATGTCTCTCTCTATATCATAGAGACAGTGAAAGAGGTTAGATGAAACGGAGAAAGAAAGAGACAAAGAAAGAGAGAGATAGAGAGAGAAAACAAAGAAGAAGAGGGAGAGGAAGAGTGAGCAAGAGTTAGCAATTGACGAAAATGGACGAGGGACGGAGGAAAAGCTAGAGTACTGAGTAGGCCTATGTTTTAAAATGTTCACAAATCTAGATCTTGGTTGAAGCAAATCGGGCCTACCACAAGTGGAATGGAGTTGGTATTTAGTTATGCCGACATGAGAGAGAGAGAGAGAGAGAGAGAGAGAGAGAGAGAGAAAGAGGAGAGA
>RQTK01000074.1:398255-427013 GCA_003991915.1 Elysia chlorotica
CGGGGGAGAGAGAGAGAGAGAGAGAGAGAGAGAGAGAGAGAGAGAGAGAGAGCATGAGAGACGAAAACGAACGAGGAACAGAGGAAGCTTTTTACACGTACATGTAGTCGGGCCTAGGCCTATGCTCCCTACTCTTCATTCTCAACGTCGTGTTACTTGGTCTAGATGTAGATATAGATCAGATTTTGGTCGAAGCAAATCGAACGCGTTTCATTCATTAGAAAACTTTCCAATATAAGTATCATAACTTTAACGCCAATCACACCAATATGTTTCAGTATGTCTTGTTTCCCTAAATCTCGCTTTCTTGGAAATCACGCGAATTGTGTAAAGTTTACTGTATTCAGTGTATTGACGTCGTATGCGATACTGTAAGACTTAGCCAAGATCTAGTTTCGACTAAGAGGATGATGTGGTTATACATCGGAAATAACTCGACTTAAGAATGACTAGGCCTTCGTCATTTTGGCCCGGACTAGATTTAGACCCAATGTGGTTTTCTCGTTGTTCTTTAAAATTAATGGTATGCAAACTGAGCATGGACAAAACGTGTTTCGCACAACGGTCAGCGCAAAACCAAAACAAAATGAAAATGTGCAGTTGTTTACGGCAATGGCTGTAGAGGGTGGAAATCTACAACCGAAAAACATGCGGCTTAATTGCTCAAAGCGGGACAAAACGGCATTTTTTATATCGCGGGCGGGGCGGCGGGACAAGGTATCAAAAAGCGGGACTGTCCCGCGAAATGCGGGACGATTGGCAGCTCTGAATATCCTACAAAAGGACCTCTAGCTTGTGGCACAGCCATCAAAACAGTACCCCAACAAAACCTACAAGAAGAGATCTGGCATTATATCCTGAGTGCAATCAATATCTGTCACAATTGATTTGATTCTCTGTGAAATTTGTTTAATCTATCAGTTTAACTTTAGTCATGATAAATTTAGATTAAGCAATGCTTTCCTTTTCTTCAAAAATGTTCTCACCTCTGGAGCAGTATGGCTGTACAGCTTCATAAAGCATGTGAATATTGTTACATTCTCCTCCAGATCTTCCTTCAAAGGTAGAAGCTGCATCACAACTGGCAAGACCTGTAGATTTTAAAAATTCATGACATGAACTCTTTTGCGTCAATTGGCACGAAAAAAGTGAGCATGCACATTTTTTAAATGAGTGGAAGGACTTAAAAAGTGTTGAAGTTTTATAAAAAATTCATCCCATGAGCTGCAGCTGACAACGTTGCCCAGGTATCTCATTCTCTTTCTATAGACAGGTCACTCAGGTTTCACAAGACTTTGTGTTTTGGGACTCTATCTCAGGACTGAAGCTTAAAGCTTGTTTTTACAATAGTCTAGTAAGAAAACCAGAGTAAGAATGTTTATATTCTCTAAATGCGCATTTATAAAACAATGTTTAAAATGTGGCAAATGTGAATGAAGATTGTTTTTACCTGTGCCAAGGGAACATTTTGTGGACTGTGCATTATCATGCGACAAACTGCTGCACAGATGTTGTCCAGGACTCGAGGATTACCCTCGGTGTTCATGACATCAAAAAAAGTTTTCAGAATCTCATTGTATTGACTGAAATAGAAAATTAAAACATATTTTTTATATTTTACGATATATAAGGCAAAGACAGCCAGCCAAAAAAATTGGTTATTAAATCATGCAACTAGATTGCCTGACTGCATCATTTAATTTTAAATTTACATTGAATTGTTTTGGAAGAGCAACCGTTGCTAGCTTGGCAAGAGAAGTGGCAGTTACTAAAATATTGATTCATTTGGATTTATATCCCCATTTAATCTGACTGGTCTGATAACTAGGATTCTGAGCCTACATAGAAGATGACGGAGAGCGTTGTTTTTTGCTTAGAATCAAACGTCAGAATCACGACGTGCTGCCACACAGAGATAGTGCGAGGAAATAATGACTCTGTCTCAACCAATCACAGCAAACTGACACAGACCCAACCAATAAGAGACCACGTTGACAGAGATGAGCTCAAACAACGGACCCTCTGTGTCGAAAGCCGATGTTCTACCCCAAAGCTACCGCCTTCCCCCCAAATAGGAGATATGTGAGGGCCTTGGGATACTGCAGCATAAACGAGTTGGGGCTTACTCTTTTTCAAAAAATAAACAGCAAAAGTGAAAAAATAATAACCATGACCAGTACAGGATACTTATCTTCAACAGACTTTATAATTCTGGATTAATTGAGAACCCATTCATGATTCACATTTAGGTTTAGAGAGGAAGCAACTTTATCAAACAACTGAATAAAAACACTGTAATATGTCCATTCTTTATCACTGTAATATGTCCATTCTTTATCAGTCTATCAGCTCAAGATGCAAGGCCATAAATGCCAACAAATGCAGGAAGTATATTTGTGCTGACAGATTGTACTTTTTGATTTTAGCTTTATGGGATAAAACAATTTTATTTCAATCAGCAAGCGCTAGAATTATAATACAAGTAAGATATGGTTTTACATTTTTACATTCATTCATCGCTCCAACTTTTCTAGAATGGGTGGAATAGATCTCAAGGAAGGTATGCGAGAGATGGTAAACGAAGGTTGGCCTTATATGTTATATACTGCCCAAAGGCTGGAGTCTGGCACCACAGGCAAAGTGCATAACACAGACACAGATCGCTGGGCAGGCAATCATATATCCACAGGCAACAAAACATCTAACTTTTTCTCTGGACTAACAGTCCATCTCAATGTATATATTAAGTGGTACTTTATGTCTCATGCTTACTCAGTGTTAGCCTTGCAACTAAGCCTGACTTGAAATCTGATAAACTAACAGGCACATCAAGGTCACCTTCATAGTTTTTTCTTGCGAATTTGAGCTAGAGCAGTCATTCATGATGATCATAGAGGTAACTGTGTAATTAAAAATCAACCAACCCGATCATTAGAGTTCCAGCATTGACAGTTAAAATTCCAAGGGCAAACACTGAGTTGCTGCGAACTTCATCATCTTCATCCTTAGCCATCCTGGTAAACACAGGGTACAGGATGCCAGTGAATGCAGAACCCAGAGGCTCACCGCATGCTTCTATAACCTCAGCCAGAGTGCCCACAGCAAATGACTTCTCTGCTGTAGAAGAAGTTTCTTTCTGAAAAAAAGAAGAAATTTTTTTTTTTAATTTCTCAAAACAGAACACACAGACAAACTGTTCTAAAATATTGTTAACAAAAGGTAAATCCATGTTATATTTCTCGATAAATCTGTCTGCTTTACTGCCCATAGCATATTAGTAAATTCTTCTGTCTTAGTCTATTTTGCCTATTCATATTGATTGCTCATATAGAAAACCTCTAAAATCAAAGTAAAATATGTTGCATATATGGTAGCTAAAGCATACTTTAGAGTCCCAGTTGGGTGATGATCTATTCTAACACTTAAAATGAATTGTTCATATTTTGATTTGCTTTATAGCAATGGACTTAAGCAGACTGATCTGAATTTAGCATTCAATCTTGTTCTTAATGAAGAGTCAATTGAGTTTTTTGGAAAATATCTGGCTTGAACCTACTTTTTTGCTGACTCCTTAAAACCTATACTGGCTTGTAATCAAAGAAAATGAGTAACACATATTTCATCGTATCATTCACCTGCATTATCTATATACATATATTTGTATATATGGTTATATACTATTATATACTGTATATATATATATATCTATATACTAACCAAGCGTTTGAGAAGGTCTTCCACAAAGTGAGTGAAAAACCCAACAAAGTTTGCGCCACCGATTATACGGGCGATGACTGGCAGCACATCACCAGCAGACTCGATAAGCATTCCATCAAACTCAGCCTCCGCCTCATCCTCGCCGTCATCTTCCTCTTGGTCCTGACAGGCTACCTGTCAACAAAAAGAAGTGAGTCTTTGGTAAAGGAAATAAATGCTACACAAAAGTGGAAAGGTCTTTAAGGCTTTAACTTGTTAAGTCTCTATTTTCAGAACGAATTTACTCAAATATGCAATTTAACAATATCCTGCTGAAACACGTGAAAAAGTGATCTTTTCAATATACAAACCATGTTTATGTATAACTTGTGTTTTTTGTTGTTTTGTTTTTTTAATAGTAAGTGTTTTTCTATACAAATCTCAATACTTTATATTTTACCTTTTTCAATTTAAAACATGTTTCACCATGTTTCACCAAAAGTCATGAAAATACAGACATCTTGATCTACCCTCCAACTTTGGTTTTGCAAATACAGCAAAACTGTTAGAAAACATACTTTCAAACAAAACTCACAGCTAATTTTTTATATATATATATATAGAATATCTGTTAAAGTATTCAACTGCATTTTTTTAACTGGTCTGCTAAATTAAGAATCAAAGAGAAAAAAAAAAAGAAAAAAAACACAAAAACAGGATGCATGTTTAATGTAACTAACCTTGTGTGTAAATATTTCCTTAACAACTGTTAGTATGGCATCAGTAGCCCCAGTGATAGACAGAACAGGCTCTCCAATCTTGGCCAGCATCTCCTGGATGCTATCCACAGCCGCCATCACAGTTGCCCGGTCAAGCTCAGTCTTGATTGCTTCCAGATATTTGGGCATAACTCCAAGAATCATTGTCTTAAGAGCTAGGGATATAAAAAAAACAAAATTACATAATCAGATTTTGTATACATGATTGACATTGTTTACGATACTATGCAGGCATGCCGCAGGCGTGAGAAGTGTTCAAGAAATCAGCTATTTAGCAAGAGTGAGCTTGCAGTCTAGAAAGAACGAGAAATCACTAGAAGTTGGATTAGGCATAGAACAGGTGAGTGTGAACTAGAGTTTGGACTGTTCTCGAATGAGGTAGACGGCCTAGAGATTTCTAGATGTGTCTTGCGTATATAAAAGCACAGGGGAGTTGAGTTGGCTTAACGTCCAATGTCAGCACTATATAGGCTATATTGTGGATGGGACCAAGACTAACGTCTGACAATTTTATGTGCTGTCACACACGAGACAGGGCAGGGATACCATGAATCCTGTCTCGGCCAATCACTTTAAACTGACACCGACCCTGGCAGTATGAGGTGAAATGGTTAGGGCTCGAACTATGGACCTCCTACGTTCTACCCCAGGTCTACCGTGCCTCCCTGTAAGATCAGAGCGCGATATAAATTGAATGTAAAGCGAGAAATGTCTATATTTTGTGCTTACACCTTATGCTCGTGTTGTAACATCTTGGGGCAGTGAATGCTTTTATTATGGTGTTGTTTATATCCATAATAGATATAGTTAGATTGTCGAGTATACAACGGTCTCTTAAAATAGAAAAAAAACACACACACACACACAATTGAAAATCTTCAGTATGTTTCTAAAACTTGTAAAATCAGACCGATGGCAAAAATCAAATCATCACAAAAATTCAGGCCTGGCCGTTCGTATTTGTATTAGGCCGAGGTCGACTACACATATACTAAGACTAAATTAATAATGTAGTCAGTCAATAAAATTCGCCAAAAAATAGTCGATACCGCAAAAATCTATTTTGGATCTGGTGTCTACTGCCACTTTGTAAACCAGAAATGTTTTTTTTTTTTTCCACAAACTTTTTTCTTTGTCTTTTTATCAAACGGGAGTGTGAGCGGGATTTTCGACGACTTTGCGGGAAAAGGGAATCTCGGCAAATGAGCCAAAAGTGGGAAGTTGGCAGGTCTGACCATATGTAATTTTATACAATATAATCTCATTCACACCTGCTGTCTTCAGAACCTGCTCCTTTGATTTTTCTTTGATTAACATAAAAATGTATATAAAATGAAGGTATACAAGTTTATAACCAACCCTCTGCTGCCTCTGCTGCTTTAGTCGCTTCGTGGACTTCATTCACACAGAGACAGAAATGGCATAAGGTCACAAAAGCAGCTTTCTTGATCCCGGATGCAGGATAATCCGCAAGTTCCAGAGCTTCCTCGTAAGACTTTTGCAGGTAAGGCATAAACGCATGACTGGAGAGAACAGTAAAAATTGCGATACACACTTTTCAGGGTAGTTAAAAGGTTCTAATATCGTTTTACTTAGAATTATTCACATTGATTCTCAGTAATTTCACAGCTGTTTTTATAAATGTGTTTATATATACACCAGCAAAGCCAAAATGAGAAATGTAGGACTATCATAATAAGTAGTACAATATGTCTTAAATGGTTATATCTTTTAAAAGGGTAATTTTTAAAATGCTTAAGTCCAATTATCATTTCATCAAACTTTGTTTCTTGAGTGCTAAATTGATGAGGTGTATTTTAAAATAAACATGTAGCCCCGCAAAGGTATGACCCAACTCTATCCCTTGCTATAATTGAAAAAAACATATTACTCCTCAAAATAAGTTAGATACTCTTAGGTACTCATCTGTTTGACTTTGACATTAAAATTGTAAAAGAGATCCTCACCTGCAGTTCAAAGCAATTTCACCTAAGGAGCAACATGCGTCCTCTTTCTCATCCAGGTATGCATTTTCCACTGAAATACTGATAAATAAAATGTAAAACGAAAAATGAGACAAATTTGAAAGTCACCTAATGTTTAACTTGTATACTCAGGCAAAACAGTTTGAGATTTAATATTCCTGAACACATTGTGTCATTATCATCCTCCCAATTCTGTATTGTTTTTTTTTTTTGCTTGATCAGATTATCAGGCAGACTGAACACCAAAAATACAGCATAATATAATAATAATACCTATTATCGCTACATTATATTGGAGGCTTACAAATTTGCTAGTAATGCATTCTGATCAGCATTAAGGGAAAGACAGTTCTGATACATGCCCAACTACAAATATTTTGTAGATACTGTAGCTACATTGACTTGGTCTGGTGTTTGTCGATGTGATTGATCATGAAATTATAGTGCAAAGTATAGCTTGTTGAGTTTACAAGAAAGAAAACAAAAAAACAAAAAAATACAGGAAATTTAAAAAATGGAATGATTCTGGAAAAACCAGCGGCAGATCTGTATTAATTCCTCATGTGGTTTGATTCCCGAAATATGTACTCTGCTTAGAAAAAGTATGGAGATAACACACATCCTTGTCTTACTCTGCAAAGGATTTCTGCTGGTTCAGATAGTTCTTCATTGTCATTAATAGTGACTTTTTAATTCCAATTTAACTCTGTGAAGATTTTTATATCTTTCCCGTGTTGTCCTGTCCTTACTAAGCCTATCATTTCAGCATGTTTCACCCCAGCAAAAGCTTTGGCATAGTATGAAACATGTGAATAGCTCTTTTTGCATTTGTTTCTGGGCTAAAACATATAAAAATATAAACTGCATCTTCTGTTCCTTTGTTGGCTTGGAATCCAAATTGTCCAATTCCATTTTCTTATTTTAGCTTATTCTTGATTCTTCCAAGTATGATGGTGAGGAAGATTTTCAAGTGATGAGACATTAAACATATTGTCCTGTGTTCTGAACATTCTTTATTCTTTGATATTTGGGGAATTGTGATAAATATCGAGCTCTGGAAATCATCGGGTAAAGGGTCTCATACATAAATTCTCATAGCTTCTCTGTGCTCAAAGATGCAGTCCTTTCTTATCAATTTGTTTAATTCCTTGTATTTTGCTTCTCATTCTTGATTTTGTAAATGTGTCATACTTTCTCCTAAACTTATTAGATGTAATATAAAAAAGAAGAAAATTCTAATTCCTGTTGTGTTTATATATACATGCTTAATCTTGCATAGCAAAATGTATTCAAGCTTGACTCTTACCCTTCTAACTTGTAGTTTTCCTCATCTCCATCATCTGTTTCTAAGTTTTCATCATCATTAAACTCATCTTCATCAAAGACAGTAACATTCTCACTTTCTGTCTTATAATGGGCCTGGAAAAAAATCAATTTCAATTTTTGTTTACATAAGCTTGGTTTTACAGAAAGTTATAATCATAGTGGAAAGTTTTGCACTTAATTTTTTTTGTATCAAGATGTGTCTTTCACTAATTAAGGGGAGGGGCAGGTCCTGGGAGTGATTTCCTTTGTTATCCACTTTAGCTAGTTTTAACTGCAACCATTGAAATCAGCACATTCGAAAATGTAGGAAACAATGCAATTTTTTGAATTTTGTCACATGGTTGCCATAGTGAGGCTACCATATTGGATTTGGATACCTAAAATCAGTGAATTTCAAAATCTATCTTGTCCTACATTTCTTTATCAAATAACTTGAAATTTGTCGAACATGTGCAATAGAGCGGATTTTGGCTACTTTACTATATAGCAGACAAAATCTTTTCTAAAAGAACTAAACCACAATTTCAAAAAAGCCTCTATTATATTGTTTATTACATCAAGCACCAACACCATACGATTATTTAAAGCAATCAGTCAATTGGAGAAGGTAGATTTTTAGTGTGAAAAATGTAAATTTTTCAGAAATACATATCTAAAAGTAAAGCATATAAAAAACTAAAAAAATTGTGAAAAAATTGCCCCAAAATTGATCCTAAGTCATTGCAGCAGTTTATGATGGTTACTTTTATCAAACACATTCCCTGTTTGCTTTGACAACTGAAACTAATAATTCAGTTTCAAAATAATAAAAATAACTAGAAATCGTTCTAGCTGAAACAACAAATCTGTGAGATGAGATATGAAATCACACCCGTATGCCTTGGCCACGTAACCTCCCGCAGACCTCAAAGCTTTCAGCCACCCTAAACGCTCAGTCAAACTGTCTGATAGCGTATCGGCGCTAGCCATGCCTCATTATGGACCTTTGTTGTTTACATGCTTAATGCAGGTCAATCTGCCGCATATTATAGACATAGAGTACCAATGGTCTTGTGATTATTTCTACATGATCCTTTAGAAAATAGGCACGAATCAAATACAAAAAATTAGTAAAATAATCGGAAAAATCATTCGAACTAGGGCTTTTCTTAAATGTTTTCTCACAATTTTGGCACTCCAAATAGTGACTGGATTTCCCAAAATACGAATTTATAATTTTTTTTTAATTCAAAACACTAACTTTGTGGTTCATATGTCCACACAAATGGATGAACTGACTGCAGAAACTAAAACCAGGAAATCCTTTATCGAACACCTTACTTGCCATTTCAAGCCCCGTCCCTCCCCTTAAATAAAAATGTAATCATATTCCTTTATGGAAGCGGCTATTTGATAGGTAACCGGACCAATAGCGAATAGGCTATTCCTCCGGCAACCTCGGGTTAGAATTGCTTGATGATTGGTTGTGACAGCTGTCTCAGTTGGAGCCATATGTTGTTTTTAGATATGTAGGCAGCACCAAATATTATTATTATTATTATTATTATTATTATTATTATTATTATTATTATTATTAATCCTGCAGCTAAATTTCTTCCCAGGGGAAAAAATCTGCACATTTCTGAGGAAATCGGGAAATCAGGATTGGCGACGAAAATCAGTGTGTACCAATGAAATCGGTACAAGTAGGCAGGTCTGTAGATGAAAAAGACTGAGATCACAGAGCTGAAATTTAAAGCCTATCAAGAAATTAGAAGAGGATGTGTCCAATCATCAGTTTTTGATAATCTGTACAGCAAAATGATCTTTCATTAAATAGATGACATGCCAGGACTTAAAATGGGTGGAAAGACAACTAATAATCTCAGATATGCAGATGATACAAGGCTGATAGAAAACAAGAAAGATGTTCGAAATTTCTGGACTTTTTAAAAATTGAGAGTATAAAGAAAGATTTAAACACCAAGAAAACCAAGGTGATGATTTTTAGTAAAAGGTCGCACCAGATTGCAAAATTTTTTTTTGTGACAGTATTAAATGTAAACAACAAAAATACTTTAATTATTTGGGCACTCTCATCACTCAGGGTGAGAGCTAACACAAATCTCTGGAAGTATCACCCCAAAATGTGTGAAATTCAGTGTCATGTGATCTTTTGTTGTTTTATAATTAATGCCAAAAAGGACAGACAAAAATGTGTCTCACCTTCACCCCTTCTGTAGACTTCATGGAAGTTAGGATGAAACCAACAATCCTCTCCAAGTAATCTGCCATATCACCTTTGATAAGGGTTGCTATAGAGGAAAAAAGACTGTACCTGGAAACGTGAAAAAGGGGAATGTTTAGACCAGTTTGATTTTTTTTCCATAAGCAAAAAACTGACAATACTACAAGTATTTAACTTTCTTGGCAATATGTCAGCTAATTGAAAAAATGAACTTTCAAACTTTTAAGGCAAAGGTTAACTTTTTGTTGTTCAATTTATTGATATTCTATACTTATATTCAGATGAATGGGTTTTTTGTTGTTTTTTGTTTTTGTTTTTACTTTTTTCTCATAATAAAACTATAAGACTATCAAAATAATGAGTAAGAATTGTCTTCTACACGAGTAAGATCAGTCCGATGTGTTAGGGACTATAAAGCTCTACTTTTTTTTTTCACTTAACCCCAAGCCCATATGAATTTTTTTTTTTAAAGCGTTCAAATTAGGGTGAGCGATTTTGGTTAACAATGCTGTCAGCATAAAAGTTGATGGTAGGAACTAATGTATATTTCCTTTTTTTTTTTATCTAGACATATGCTTTGGCTAGAACCACAGCTTTGATGTTGATTTTCATTTCTTGGCTATCATTCAACGCTTTTTGTTTTCTTCAGATAATCTGCTTGACACCTGAGAGGAAATTTACAAGTCAACAGGAAAAGCATGGCTGCCTTCTAAAAGGACTAAAAAATAATTACTAGAAAGGCTGTAATTGCAGTTGAGTTGGTTAAATGTCCAACGTCAGCACTATATAGGCTATATTGTGGACAGGTCCCATGACTGATATGCTGCCACACTCAAGACGGGGCAGGGATACCATGACCCCTGTCTCAGCCCGTCACATTAAACTGACAGGGGGCGAAATTGCCAGGGCTAGAACCACGGACTTCCTCCATACCTTATACCCCAGGGCTACCGTGCCACCCCAGAAAGTCTGTAGTGTGTGAATGAAGAAAATGGCCATAAGCTGTCAGATATAACTGTTGTTAGATAATGCCCTTTCACAAACACAAGTTGAACAGTGATAAAAAGTGGTCAGCCATGCAAGATATGCATATTTCCAAAGACAAGTACTGGAAACTGTTTCCCACTTTGAGGAATCAATGAGTATACTCAGAGAACGCACAAAACAAAATTTATTATCAATTTTTTCACGAGTAACTTCATTTGGGTTTTCATAGCTGATATCTAAATAAATCCAAACTATGAGCAATACTCTTAAGATAGTCTCATTCACTTACACATATCTTCGAAGATCTGGATCATTTGAATTGGTAATCAGATTTACTCCCAATTCCAAGCATTCTTTTGCCAGAGGTCGGAAAGTTTCCTCTCCTATACTGCGAGCAAAGACTGCCATTGTATCTGTGATTGAAAATAATATGACATTGAAAAGCAAAAAGATGATGAACAGCAATTTATTTCAATCAATCCATTCATTCTTTGATTAAAAAAGAATTACTGCATTGGGAAAGGTCAACTTTTTTTCATGTCAACATTTCATTGCTTGTCAGGTTTCAGATCTAGCCTTTGTTTCACAGCCTTTACTAGTGAGGTTGGATGCTAATAAATGTAAAGACCGCTTGCAAATGAGAATGAAAGTACAAATATATTTTTGGATCTACATAATATTCTTTTTAATATATATTTACTGACATATCAGCTTCTCTTTCATCTCACAGGGTGCTTTTTTTCCCTTTCAAATGTATACAATGTTAACTATCACGGTGCATATTTCAGTCTAAAAATATTGTGCATTAACAAATCTGCTTTTGATCCATTCTTTTTCATAGGGTCCCCATCAAATCCTTAAAATTAATTTCAAGACCCAATTGGTGGGAAAAATAATGCTGCCACCAATCAACAATGAACCCAAAAAACATAGTTTTGAACCATGCAATGACTTTTTTTTAAATCAAATATTAATAATGAAATAAAGTAATATTTTATAAATAGCCTCCCTCCCTAATTAAATTACAGATCTAGTCTATTAAAAACGCTTTAATTCGCGTGATGTCAATGGACAGCAACAAAACACATATAGAATTATAGGGAAAGCTACAAGACTCTTCAACAACAGGCTCTTGTGACTCGGCAATGTGACATGCGATGGAAATAGTAAAAACTTCTGCTTAAACAGCAGCATAGCTGTGCTATTTTCATCACACAAGAATAAGGTAGAGAACCGCCATACCAAACAAGGGGTTTCCAAAATTATGGGTCCATTTGGAGGTGTTCAGCCTTGGCATCGTATTTCCAACTTTACCTTATCGTAACACAGGTTCTACCAAACCAATTTTCACAACAAAAAAAGAACCAATGAAAAGGTCTTTTTAGGCGCAGTTAAATACCTGTGAAATTTATGTACTCACAATAGAACCAAAATAGTATGCTGGGGTAGCCCCACAGCAGGACCCTCGATACAATAATGTAGATAAGACTATTTTTTCCGACACAGTATGAACTTTTTAAGATTTAATTTTTTCCCTGACTTCCCAACCCAACACAAAAATCCCTATTTCCCGACCTGATGGGGACCTGTTTAAAGTTACCAATTGCTGCCAGCTGCAGTTTTTTCATCTCCTCATCTTCAGACAATCCATCAAGGTAGGTCTTGAATAATTCAATAACATCTTTGAAATAGGGCTGCATTTTCTCTTTGGCTGCATTAGCTGATGAATCAAAGAGTAATACAGATGATGGGTGAAAGAAACTTGCAATTCTAAGATAGAAAGTTCATCCAACATGGCAACGATACTGAAGAAGAATGCTATTGATCTATATTACAACATTGTATAGTAAAAAGTAAAGTAAAGATGGTCCCATACTCTTCCAGACAGATTAGGGAACAGGTTTAGGATCTTTTTTTTTTTTAAGGATGAGTCACATAATGTTTATTTTTTTAACTGCTGAATGACTAAAACTCTTACCTGCTCCCCCTATAGCACTAATCGCTAGCTCCTTGGGTTTTGCCAGAGGACAATTTTTCAGTATATTCAAGAGGTAGCCCATCAGATCTGGTAGGTATGGCAGAATTCCATCACCTGAAATAGTTTTGTTGTAAAAAAAAAAAAAAAAAGTTTTCAAATATACTGTCATAAATAAAATCAGTATCCCTCTATGAGTTACAACACTTACTGAGCTGGCTAAACTACAGCTCCCAGGCAAGGCATGACTGCCAATATGCTTGCAATTTTACCCTTTACGTCATGTTGTCACAACATATCTAATATAATGAAGCAAAGCTATTTTAAAAATTTAAGACCTTATATTTTAGCATTCCTAATAGGAAAAAAAGCGGTTCCTGATCCTCAAATCCAGATTACTGAATTAAACTGTATTGGCCATTTTATAACCATAGAAAAAGAAAAAAAAATTGGTTTCCAACTTTACTAGTTAAATCTATACATTTCTTTAGGGTTTAAGAACATAGAGTTGTGAGTGGCTGCCATTTGGTTGCAAAAAAAAATGTAACTGGATGACCATCAGACACATATCATTAACTAGTGTCTCAAATAACTTGCACATAATAAAATATGGGGACAATTCAAGCAGCTATCTGTTTTAATTGGTTGTTTTTTTGCTTTTCACTTAAACTTTAGGCTAAGATCAACCAATATAAAAAAAAACTATAAAATCACCAGTCCTTACCCAGATTTTCACAAAACATTTCCAAAGCATAATGGCTCTTGACAAGACCTTTTGGATTCTTTTCCACTTCTTCCATTGATTTGTTCAGATACAGAAACAGCAGTGGAAGCAACTCAGAAGCATACTGGCTAATATCAGGCTGAAAGAAAAAAAAAAAAACACACATTAATCAAGGGCCAAATTAATTGCATTTCTAATTTGAAATTATGAGAAAATGTAAGAAAAAGAGTCAACCACAACCATTATTAACAGCCAACATTGAACAACAATAATAACAATAATAATAATAATGATAATAACAATAATAATAATAATAATAATAATAATAATAATAATAATAATAATAATAATAATAATCTCAACGTCGTGTATCTTCTAGATCCGATCCGATTTTGGTTGAAGGAAATCGAAAGTGTTCCATTCATTAGAACACTTTCCAATATATTATACGTATCTGAACTTTTACGCCAATCACGTCGATCTGTTTCAGTATGTCTTCAGTAATGTCTTCTTCAGGCAATGGAAGAAATTGGGGCTTTAGTTATGTTTCATTGATTATGTACCGTAAATCTCTCTTTCTTGGAAATCACGCACATTGTGTCCGTTTACTGTATTCAGTACGCGATTCAGTATAATTACATATATATGACGTCGTAGGCGATACTGTAAGACTTAGCCAAGATCTAGTTCCGACTAAGAGGATGAGCAGTAACGCGACTTAAGAATGGCTAGGCCTTCATCATTTTGGCTCGGCCTAGAGTGACAGGACTAGATTTAGACCCACTGTGGTTTTCTCGTTGTTCTTAAAAATTAATGGTATGCAAACTGAGCATGGACAAAACATGTGACGCACAACGGTCAGCGCAAAACTGAACAAAACAAAATGAAAATGTGCAGTTGTTAAGGGCAATGGATGTAGAGGGTGGAAATAAACAACCAAAAAACATGCGGGACAAAACGGCATTTTTTTACATCGCGGGCGGGACGGCGGCTCTGCAGCTCTGTTTCTTTCTCACAGATGATGATGACGATGGTGCAGTTGATGGAGGGAGAGGTGATGATGATGGTTCAGTTGTTGGATGAGATGATGACGCATTTTATCGCATTTATTTTTGTAATTCGAAAGGACCGCGGACGCAAACACATTTCCGAGGATGCTCAAACTCAACTTCCGCGGAAATCCGCGTTTCCGCGGACAATTCCCATCCCTGATTAATATAACAATTAAATAAAATAAGGTCAAACATTTCATTTCAAATTCTAATTGTGGAATGAATGAATGAATAATAATAATAATAATAAAAATAATAATAATAATAATCTTTTCCATAAGCTTTAATCTTTCTTTGTTTCCTTATGCCGCCTCTTTCGCCTCTCATATTTCTTTCCCTTCTTTTTTTTTTGTGTAGTCTGCAAATGTAAACTTGTTTAAACAAACCAAAAAACAGTGTCTTTTAAAAAGCAGTTTTCCATAATGATACTCGGTAAGTAAGGCTGGATGTAATAAGTTGAATAGGACAGGTCTATGTTTAGTTTAGAGTCCCAACATATTTTATGATCTTTGCAGTCGTGACAATCACGGTCCATGGTCGCTTGGGTGTTGGTGTCCATGTTTACCTTGTAATACCAAAGCTCAGGTTGTACACAATGGAATCTCTTTGGGTTAATAATGGTGAGGGTTAAAACAACTTAAATAAATATGAACACAGGAAAATAATTTTACTAAAATTTTCATAACTAAATATATTTCCTCAGAAAAATGCCAAAAGGGGCACAAGAATATAAAAAATGTTCGGGTGAACAATTAACAGGAAAATCGAAAGAATGTACACAATACACTAACAAACCTGTAAATGTTCAGAAAACTGTCCAACTGCAAATAAAGCAGAGTTGCGCACAATGTGTGAGGTGTCATTTAAGCCTGTACAGACTGTCTGGAGCATTCCTGACAGCATTCTTAAGAAAAAAAGCAATTAAAATGAATCATGAAAATAACTGATATTAAGGAGTCAAGCAGAATATAACAAGGATATTATTAATTCAGAGTTAGAAATATAGTTTTACGTTTCTTAGAAATTGATACAGATTGATATAAAATATGTATAAAATTAACATTTTATACATTTTGAATGCTAGGATGTATAGTGAGTTTAATGTATATGGTTGCTTTGACTTAAATATTAACCATGATAAAAAATAATATGGAAATACGCAAAACCAAAACATAATTACAAAAATAAAAACTGAGTTGAATTCAAATCAGTATGTACTTAGTCATGATAAAGTCCCCACATCCTTCAACTACGACAGCCAGAACAAGATATGCTGCCCTTCTATGTGGAGCCTCTGGACTTTTCAAACAGCGATCCACCATAGGTGACTGAGGAGGTAGACAACCTATTTTTCAATGTGCTCTGTTTATACCAACGCAATTTACTATATCCATAGGTTACAATAAAATTATAAATGCTAAAAAAATTCAGACCAATTTGCAATTTTTGAAACATGCTTCAACTAAAATCCAACAACCCTTGAAAAGTTCTTGCCTTTTCATAATAACAAAAGCAGAACAGATCAACTGTGATAGATAAAGTTAAAAAAAAACTGTTTGTTAAGAGATTCTAATGCATTAAAAAAAGAAAGCAACTTTTAAAAATAGTAGTTGTATTAATTATTGAATATCAGATACCCACTTCTTTAACAACAATGCTCACAGGATAAATCAAAATCATTAAGATACAGTCTATATATTACCTTATACTCAGAAAAAAGTATATGGCTTTCTTTAATATGAATTTTCTGTACAGTTTTGTATACAATGATACTGCCACATCACATATCATGAAGAGAATAAGCATTAAATACAAAATCATGGTAAAGTTGATAAATAATGTTTCAATCTGCCTCTGTCAATGCATTGTTAAGAACTAGGTACTAAGATTTGTCATAAGATGTGACAATCATCATAATTATTTTGTCCTCTGCTTTTACAAAATAGGTTATGAAACTATGTATGCTAAGAAAATCTAATAAATAACCATTCAAACCACATAAGAAAAATGATTTTGATAAAAAATGAATAAACAGTCAATTCAGTTTTTTATTCTATGCAACAGCCCATGAATATTCAGATGAAAATTGCAAGAACAAAAAAACTCACCAACTTGTTGAGGAATTTCTCTGCAGGCAGGTGAAGAGCCATTGTGTCAATAACCTAAAGCAGAAGTGAAAAAATGTCATAGTAAAAAGACAATATCAAGCCAAGAATTGTTATGTGGGATAGTGTGTGTGTGTGTGTGTGTGAAAGAGAGACAGAAAGAGACAGACAGAGAGGCAGAGACGGAGAGACAGACAAACAGAGAGAGAGAGAGAGAGAAAGAGAGAGAGAGAGAGAGAGAGAGAGAGAGAGAGAGAGAGAGAGAGAGAGAGACAGAGAGAGAGACAGAGAGAGACAGAGACAGAGACAGACAGACAGACAGACAGACAGACAGACAGACAGACAGAGTCAGACACATAGAGTGAGAGAGTCAGAGTGTTTACTGAGAACCTGATGTCTTTAGGTATTACTGGTGCTATCAAGCAAGGTAATTGTACTGAGCAGTTTGGTGAAAATTTCAAACTTAGAACAAGTTTTATGCTATTTTAAATCTCCTGGAAGTGTGATAAAGAATCTGTTTGAATTGTGTCAATATCTTTATTGGTTGAAAAGCCATGAACTTTTTTCTGATTTATTTTTACCCTTATTTCGCATCAAATTTAACAGATATTCTCAAGTATCATATGTCAAAATGTAGGGAATTTTATAAAGAATAACATAAACACAATAAAAGAGGTGCACATATTGGAATAATAAAGATACATTTGGTGGTTATCATGTACGAGATCACATAATAAACTAATGTCGCGCCACTTATTAAATTCGCATGATATCACATTTTTACTTGTGTTGTCAGTATCATGTATGATAGACTAAAATGTAAATTTGTATATAATTCACTTGTGTTTTGATCTAAGCATTTTAACTTGACAGAAAATAATGTTGATGGCCATACAAGTACAAGGCTAGTTTTGCTAAAAGACAGTTTTATCCTAGTATACTTTAGAATTTTTTTTTGTGTTTTTACATGCATCATCACATGAGGTGTTTCAAAGTGTTTTGGTAAAGATATGTTAAATATATTCCAGATCCAAGAATCTAATTTAAAAATAAAATTGGAAATACGGGGAAAAGAAACGAAATACTCGTTTATAAGCACAACCATAATATTATTTTACTGAGACACATCCTGTCACAAAAGTAAAGGGACTGCCAAGAGCCACTTTCGCAGTCCCAGCGTCCGAGTTCGCTGAACTGCCGAATTTTACAATGAGGGAAAGCCTTGATACCTTGACTCTTATTTTTAAAGATGTTCTGATTCACAGGAGAAAAACATTTCACTCAAACCAGCACTAAAACTATAACTCAATACTAAAATCGTTCCATGATGACAGTTTGATGGGTATGCTTAAAACCAGTTTTTAAAGACTGACGGAAACAAAATAACAATCATATTACCAGTCATTCACGAACAAAGTACACAAATATGCAATGTACCTGCACAGCATACTGAGATGGTTTGTGGGCTTCAACCTCTTCATCATCTTCATCATCCTCCTCATCATCATCACAGATGATCGGAATGAGTACATTTAGGATGGGATCAATCAGGTGATGCTTCAACACAGTCTGTAGAAAAAAACGTTCAATGCAACGCATTTTTTTTACATTTTGTATGCCTATAAAAACAAAAATCCAACAAAAAAATTTATTTATTACGATAAGATAAGATAAGCCTTTATAATCCCGTAGAGAAATTTTTCTTGGTTGTGCGTATAACTTTGATTTAATATAACAAAATCAATCTACATGTGAGAGAAAAAAAAAATAGAAAAAGCATTTTACATTCACATGTAACACTGTTCAACTAAACACTGTCAGACATACATAATATTATTATTTAGAAAAACATACCACTATGCATATACAAGAACACATACCCCTACAAACACAAGTCTTTTAAGTATAGCAATTTTGTAGCAAACTGATGGAGGCTGGTACAAACGAGTTTTTATATGTCCTTTTTTATATTGATCCATTCGTTCTTTGTGATATTTCACATTCACTATGAAGAGGGTGGTTTGTGTCTGATGTTTTATACATTTTTCTTTATTCATTTTTGTACATATCTTTGAAAGAAGTTAGTTCACAGCCAATAATAATTATTTGGGAAGTTTTCTTTCTTATTTTGTCTAATCTTTGAGAGTGGGTTTTTGATAGTTTTCCTCCAAAACATGTAATTTAAAAAGATATTAAACTTTGAATACTGGAGGTATAAAAAGAGAGAGAGAGAGAGAGAGAGAGAGAGAGAGAGAGAGAGAGAGAGTGAGTAGTTGCGAGAGATAGCAGGTGAGACAGAGAGTAATTATTTTTCTTGAAAAGACTTTATCTTATTAGCAAGAGAGAGAGAGAGAGAGAGAGAGAGAGAGAGAGAGAGAGAGAGAGAGAGAGAGAGAGAGGGTGAGTAGTTGCGAGAGATAGCAGGTGAGACAGAGAGTAATTATTTACCTTGAAAAGACTTTATCATATTAGCAAGAGAGAAAGAGAAAGAGAGAGAGAGAGAGAGAGAGAGAGAGAGAGAGAGAGAGAGAGAGAGAGTAGTTGCGAGAGAGTAATTATTTACCTTGAAAAGACTTTATCTTATTAGCAAGCTATAGATTTATGTTATTTAAGGAGAGAGAGAGAGAGAGAGAGAGAGAGAGAGAGAGAGAGAGAGAGATTGGTATGGAACTGAAACAAGAGATATTTTGATGAGAGAGAGAGAAAGACAGAGAGAGAGAGTGTGTGCGTGTGAATTAGAGGGAGAGAGAGATTGGCAAGGCATCAAAACTAGTTTACTCTTATTTTAAATACAGAAGTCTAACAAACATTTAAAATAGAATGCAAACTCGACAGTTTTGATAAGTTTAAAATCATAAGAATTTTCGTATTTTCAATTTTCTGTTCAAGGAAGGGATTAGTGATGAACTAACAAAATTTTTATGTTGATCAGTTTAAAAATAAATATGACAAAATTTGTATGGTAATTTATGATAGCTTATGACGAACACTGTGTCAGGGGTCCAGAAACTGAAAAACAAATAAGGACAGCTACAAGTTGAGGCTCTTAGACTTGACAATGGTGCATAGGAAGGAGATAGAAACAAATCTGGTTATACTGCAGCGTTGTCTTAGATTCAATTTAAAATTCTAGACGTGCTGGGAACCTTGGGTGCCTAGGTTCTAATGATTTTTGTTTAAAAAAGAAACTGACGTATCAATCTTGGTTAAAATCTAGATTAGCATGACTGAAAGAGTCTCTTCCTGTAGAGAAACAATTCTGGTGGTTATCGCACGCCATTCCCGCAGAAAAAGTTCAACTTAAAACGGGATTACGGCAAACAAAATTGAAAACCGTGACTACAATCAAGGAGATGATAAGTGTACTGCCGGAGTGGAAATAATTTTTTTAAATGATGGCGTTTCATGTGTTTTTATCGTCCTGACAAAATATTTAAGTACTTAATTAAAGGCGCACTTGACATTTGAGGCCACCCTGCATTTTCTTCCAATCTGGAGCAGAATCCAGAAGAGGATTGCAACCGGTGGCACAAAGCCGAAAATTTTATTCCTGGAAAACTCGCACATATGCATGTGTAAATATCAGGGCTAAGAATTTCCCCCTTAACCTTGTCACTGCCACAGCCTTTGTTTACATTTATGTTTTTTAATTGACATGTCACCGATTCTTCCTGATGTCTTGAAAATGAGTTCAAACCAAATATCCTCCATCACTATAAAACTTTACAAACAGTAGCTACTATTATGCAACCATAATTAAAGCCAATCTAAAAATAAAGAAAATAATGCTCTTATTGCAAACCCAAACCCCTTTCCTAACATACTTTGCTTGATTTTGACCCAGTACTGGATGCCAAATTTGTTACTTCGATGTAATTTTTTTTTAGTCTTCAGTTTTTTTCTTTTTACTCATGTGTCTCATTAACTCACTTTCTTTTTCAAACGGACCAAAGAAGCCACAAATGACATAGCCTTGACTCTCAGTGGATCTGTGTAATCTTTGTTACTTGCAATCTGAAAAACATAGAGAAAACAAAGGGAAAAAAACTTTACTCAACCTGCCCTACATTTTTTTTATGTAACCAATTTGACAAAAGGAACACAGTGACAGTATTTTTACTTAAAATCAGAATTTTTTTTATGTAGGCCCTATATCTATTCTCCTCCCCCCCTCCCCCCTAGAAAGTTGCAAATGGTTGCTAGCCAAAGATGGAAAAAGTTGCGGCATAGAATCAATTAAAACAACAATAAAAGCCAAGGCAAAGTAAACAAATTTAACAATATAGTAATGTACTTTTGTTGCTTCTGTTGTGATAAATATGAATAATACAACATAACTTAAGTCACATCACTAAACATTTGCAAGAAGTACACAATCAAGATACATGTAATAAAAAGAATAAGGAGGGGGGAAGAGAAAGTCAGAGAGAAACGAAGGAGACATTGAGAGAAAGAGAAATAGCATATGAAAAGTCAGGTATCCAAAATATTTTTTTTTTTATTTATGACTGGAAGGTTGCTTTAATCATTAGAATATTTTTTTTCAAAATATTTATAAAAATAGAGTGAGGCATGATGGGGGTTTGAGCAGGACTTGGGTTAGGATCTATTAAGAACATGTTGTGTTACTGTTACAGTATTGTAGTGGCTTACAAATTGATGAATTAAGCAGAGATTAAATTAGTGGATCAAACAAGATTGAAAATATAGTCTATGGCATAAAAAGGTGTGAGAATATGTAATAGTAGGCCTATTACTTAATACAAATTGATAGATACATTCTAAAGGAGACACAGAGACAGAAACAAAGACAAAAAGACAGACATAGATTTTCACTAAGCAAGGAGAACCAACTGAGAGTTTACTCATTTGTAATTGAGGCAGATAATAAATTGTATATTACAAATTAATCAAGAGTTTCTGTGCTCATGCCTTTACTTAAAACCAATATTAGGAATAGGAATGTTCGCATTTTTTTCCCACAGTGAAATTAGTCAGTAAGACTGGTCCTGTTAATGGAGTATCATTATGCACCGGTCTGATACTAGTGATAGCTCTTCAAACTAATTTTTCTGAAAGATTGAAAGGCTCCTATAATTTATAATAACACACTTTTATGTAGCTACAGACTTTCTACGGGCTGTCAGAATAAATAGAAAATAATTTTATTTTTCATAAAAATTGAAAAACTTTTCTTAAAACGTCAAAAGTTACAAAATCAACAAAAGTTGAAAAAAAGTTGCAACTTGGCCACACGTTACCAAAAGTTGCAAGTCGCGATCGCAATTTTCTGCATGGAGAGCAAACTGAGGACTACAAAATCAAACTATCACAAATATCTTACTCTATAGAACTTTCATTTTCTTAAAGGTAACACACATAACAAACATAACAGAAAATATTAAGCACTGTTCATTCTCTATTTAAAGAAAATATTATTCTCTTTAACTTTAAGGTTATTTTGAATTGTTAAAAGATAGCAAAATAAACTATTTGCATCTCTATTAAAAGGTTCACTTAATTACCTCTTTATTTGTCAAAAGTAGAACCAAACCTCTAATTAATTAACACTAACCTTCACTAATAAAAATGTTTTCTCATTTATAGCAAATAAAATTGTAATGGTTCTTTAGACAAAGCTAAATGCAAGGCACTCAAATTTACCTGCAGACAATACTGTACCAAGGGTTTGAGGTGAGGAACAATAATTGCAACTTCTGACTCCAACAGCTCATCAAAAAACTCTAGGGCCACACAAGCCTTGTCCTGAAAAGAAAAAAAACAATATATACTACTTTATAGTACAAAATTGTTCTGTAGCTAGATTAGATGTTGGTGAATATTTTAGAACCGTAAAAAAATTACAACTGCAAGTTTTTATATTATTAAAAAAATAGTCTGATGTGACTGCAGGTGTCACGCTTTAAGTGTTCATTGTCATGTTGAAATCTAGATCGTCTTGTGGGCTAGGTGTTAAAGAAGGTTAAAACTAGGCTATTGGAGAGCCTAATCTTCTACTGCAGTCTTAGTCCCAAATTCTTTCCAGAACAAAAAGAAGTTAAGGTGTCAAAAAATCATGTCAGACAAACAGTGCTCCTGTGGATCTATATTTAGTTAGAGAGATTAACTGTCCACTTTTCTTAAAAACCAGTAGAACATTTCTACTCATAGTATTCTTTACTTTCATTTTCATTTGGCTTTGAGCAAGTTAAATTAGACTTTACACTAATTTCTCATGTCATGTCAGATTACATTGTAGATCACATCAGACACATGAATTTGGATTTTAATATAATTTAATCTGTTTATGATTACAAACTTGTGTTAACTGATTTAAATGTTTTATTAAGGTCTTAGTTAAATCATTTGTATTTTCTTGGAATCTGGCATTCTAGAAATAAAAAAAACAAAACAAAAAAACAGGTAGTTTGGACAAAGATGTCCACATGTTCACATCAATTATTAGACTGAATGAAAAATTTGAAAAAATGCAATGCATGTATATCATTTGCACATAAATAAACCAAGTTTCTATTAAATATAAGATAGGATTGTCTTTGTTTAATTTTTTTCTTAAAATATTCCTAAAAATTTGTTTCACTGTTGTCTGATGTTACCTTATTTAAGCTATATAAGTAACAACAGACACTTAATTTCTTAAAATAAAATAGGTTCAATGATTTGTATGTCTCCAAATTTGTTTTTAGATTTAGCTTACTAAAAATTAACATAGCAAATATTTAAAAAATTAAATAATTTTCCGATAATTAGAGAAAAAATTATAGACAGGAATGTTCGATGTGACATGTCACACTTTAATTTTGTGAAAATGTAGAAACAAAATTTGTTTTTGGCTTTAAATTTTTCTTTGGTACATTAGGCAACGAAAGCTGGATAAATAATTATGTATTGTTTTATTTATACATTTATGTCAATTGATGAGATTTTTGGCAACTTATGTGACATGTCACATTTGACTCTCCTACAGGACATCATAAAAAAGGTATTTGCTAAAAAATAAGACACTATGTTCCCAACCATAAAAATCATTTACTGCAGTCCTAATCTTCATGCCAGACAGCATCAATAACTGATTAATGCATTTCTAAAAGTTGGACCTTCTGGCATCTTTTGACCTTTACTCAAATAGTGTCAACAAATTTTTTTCGTAATTATATTTCAATCAAAAGCATGCAACGTACACTATGCATGTTATGGATTTTATATGTACGATTAAAGAGAACTAATTTTTTTTTAAATACTTACCTCATCAACTGTGGTCAAAACTTGCACAACCTCTAGAACTTTAGGTACCACATTTTGGACATGTTTCTGGAAAGGTTTTAAAAAGAAAGATTTTTTTAAGTTTATACAAAAACAGTGATGAGAAGCTGTTTAAATGTAAAAGAATTTTTGTGATAATGGACCGATAGACTATCAGCAATGCTGGTCAGACAATGAATTAACCCAAAAAAATTATGAAAACAGCACAAGTGGGTTTGAAAAACAATTTTTCTGGTCTTTCTATTAAAATTAAAGGCCCATATTTACTGAACACCAGCTACCCCCTGGTTGGACAGTAGGCTGACAAGTAATGTAACTGATAATTATGATCATTACCGCCTCACGATAGCTCCGTGGCCTGCTTTCACAAGCAGACGGTGCAATACTCGGCAGGTGTCCAAAAATCTGGTCTGATATTTATCTAGAAATTCGTGGGATGTGAAACTAATTAAATTTAAATATTATTAGCATTATCTCTGTAGGAAACCTATGGGACACAACATTAATTTGAAGATTGCGATTGCATTTTTAGCAATATAAGGCGCCAGATATCTCTAGCATTAGTGCTCTTGATTGACAAGTAGGAGGTCAAAGGTTCAATACTCAGCTGATATTTCCATTTCTGTATTGTAGAACTTTCAATTGGGGCTACAAGGGAAATGAAACATACACTCACAGCTATTTAAAATTAAAGTTTAATTGTGATCACCTGCAGTAAAAACAGTAATACTGGAATGACATGGGCCGAGCTGAGGAGGACATCCCAGAACCGAGTACGCTGGAGGAGTGTGGTTGCAGCCCTATGCTCCTATAGGAGCGAAGAGGATTAAGTCAAGTAAGTCAACTGAACCCCGCCAGGCGTGACATAATTGGCTTTGCTGAGTCCAGCTGACGAACTTTCCAGTTAGATCTAGGACATAACTATAATGAGGTTAAGAGTACAATCTAAAGGACAGGCAACCGCCAAGAAAGATAAAAAACAACCAAGAAATTTGAGCAAGCGGGTTCCAATTAACTTAAAGTTGAACAAACGAAACAGACTCAAATGTGTGTTGTAAAGTGAGAACACAAGAAAAAGAAGAGCGGAAAGAAAAGTTTTCAAACTACACAGGTTCAATGTAAATTTGCATTCTGTAAACTTCTTGCTTTATTGATAAAAAGCGGATGTTTTAATCGAGCGTGACTGGATTCTTATATTACAAAAATCTTGGTTGTGTTCAACGAACAGAATGACCAAATCTGAGCGCCTTTGGTCACAAGTGGTATTGAACTAAGAAGCGATAAGAAAGGTCTATCCATGGTCGTCTGATTGATTGTATTGACACAGAGAAATATTATGGCGAATGACTATTTTTGCCCTGCTATTTTTCGTCCATAAACATTTTTCAGGGTATTTTCCCGGTTTTTGTCAATATTGAATAAATACTTGGAAATTTTACAGCCAGGAATTCACAAAACAAAATTTCCTGGTTCACTTCAAGCCCTCTGAAAAAAAATTACTGAAACCAATAAACACCTCAAACAATTATATTTACTGTGGCAAAGAAAGACATCAGTGAGTTGATATTGTCAAATGCAAAGAATTTTATGTCTTTTAACTCACCATTTCGTCATCACCAATATAAAAGACCAAGTCCGTCATTGATCTGAAAGAGAAGGACAAAATAAACACTATTCTGGGACAATGTAAATGACAATACAGAACTCTGTTAATATAGAATGATAAAAAATTACCTGTAAATTTTTAAATGGCCATAGCAACATAATTATGTTCTGCATAATGTCTTTATTTCAGTAGAAAAAAAATGTTCAACCATTTCATGAACCTTAAATTTGCCAATATAATAATAGAACCAAGACAGAACTAAAATGTGAGATGACATTTATTTTAAATTAAATTTGAAAAATACATGTTCTATAGAAGACTAATTTTCACTCACTTGATGGCTAAATAACTGACTTCTCGGTTGACCGTTTCATTCAAAGCACAAGCTAAAAGGTCCAGGAGTGAGACCATGTGCGGTTTCATTTGCTCCGCCGCCAGAGATGTCACAGTCGAAAGCACAAACATACCAGTCTGCCGTTGAGAAAATCAATTAAATATATCTAAACAAATACTATTTATGGTATCCCCTATTATGACAGCAAAAACAGAAAAAAACTCGACTTTTAAAGCCTAGCGCTCGCATGAGGATTGATGCCAAATGCTAACGATTCCATTTGAAAGGTTTTATCACAGACTCACACCTCAGAGGTTAGAACGTACAACCCACAAGTTTTCTTTTTTGTATTTTCCTTTTTCAAAACTAAAGTATGAATTAGTGTTCCAGTAAAGGTATTTTCTGCCAAAAAATCAAGACAACATGGATTGACTTCATTTAAACTTTGTTTTTGGTATCTGGAACTAGATAAGAATTCTGGGATCATTTTTTCTTTGCTAAAGTTAGCAACATATTTAGTTACCAAATTCCAATCTGCCCCACCTCTCTTTTTGCTGGATCTTCATCTCTGACAAAATTGACAATGAACTCAAACAAGGCTGGCCAAGTGTTGCTGGGTGTATCATGACGTGCCATTACAGCAATGATCTGTGCAATGGCTGACCTTGCGCTTTTGCTATGTTACATGACATAAGAATTAAAAAAAATATGTGTGTTTAAATAGAATGATGTTGACTTGTTTTTGCCAATTGATCTTTTACCGTAGATTTTATAATTCAATTGCATTAATTTAAACTAGACATCAAACCTTTTTTAACTGTTTACACATAATTTATATCGCTTTGAAGTAGTAGCGCTTTTGTTTACACATGGCACTCGTGATAGCCTATGCTTTTTCCTTTGAGGTTTAATTTTTATGCGAATTTCTAATACAAGGCTATTTATTATAAAACGATTAAGTGTTACTTTTTATTTAATAATTTGAATTGTTCTTTAAATATATATTTATTTTCATTTATTGAATGGCATTTACAGATTAAGTTTTAAGTATATCAAATTCTTTCATTTAAAACCTTTTATTGCATAACATTAAAAGATCAATTTGATGTATATTTCTTTCGTGTATACCATGTAAAGCGCTTTAAGATTTTATACTAGCCCTAACTATATGTTACTTATTATTGTTATTGTTGTTTCATAATTTCAAAAAAGGAAAAAAACAGGATCTCACATTTAGGCAGAAAATAAATTCAACATTTTTGTCTTTTTTTTAATGAAAGGAAGTTATAAATAGTACTGTGGATGTGCCTTTAACCACTTTGTAATAAATATATATTTATTTATTAAAGGGAGAAAGAAAAAAAGATTGAAAGCATCTATTAGCATTAAAAAGTACTTATACCATTTGAAATAAAAACTCACTCTTGCTCCTGGACCAAAAGCTGTATGATGCTTCCCCTGATACTAAGGGTAAAAAAAAGAAAAGAAGAAAATAAACAGTGTCAGAAGAAGGAAAAAAAAAAAGATACCACAATTATTGGGCTGTTGAGTTGGTTTAACGTCCAATATCAGCACTATATAGGCTATATTGTAGACGGGCCCCAAGACTAACGTCTGACAATTTTATGTGATCCCACACACGAGACAGGGGGGGAACCATGATCCTTCTCAGCCGTCACATTAAACTGACCAACCCAACCAGTAGGGAGCATCGCCAGGGCTCAACAACCGAATTTTGCGTCGGAAGCCGATGTTCTACCCCAGGACCACCGCGCCCCCCACAATGATTGTGCAAAACAGATGATAAAAAGCGTAAATTTATTACAAGGAAACTTGCACATGTAAAAGTTAAGGATTGAAAAAAAAATTCTAGCTAAAAAGATTGATTTTAAAATAAACAGAAGTTAAGACGGTTGCCTGTTGAAGTGTTCAATACCATTTTTTATTGGTTGACATAAGGGCCATGATGAGAATTAAAGAGACAAAATGCCCCAATGTGGTGATGCTTACTTATTTTTGAAAGCTTCATCCAGGGCTGCCCACTGCTTTGTTTTGTGAATTTTTCTTCTGATCAGAACAGCTGCGTACTGACGAATCTGAAAAACAATTAGTTGCAGAAGGGTTCATTATCAAACGAATTGAGAAACAAAATTAAAAGCAATCTTAAAACTTCAAATAGCTAATAGAATAAACAGTTACAATGAAAACTGAAACTTTGAATTGATAATCTTTTTACCTATCATTTTGTGATATGAACCAAAACTTAGATAATCTTTTGACTTGCAATGAAAACTTAACTTTTAAGTCAGTAAAATAAGATGAAACTGACTGATTTCATTTCTTTTCTTTTTAATTGTTGATTATCTTTTACTTATACAGAAAATAAGCAAAACTCTTAATAGGTATAGGACAGATTTATTGATAACCTGAAAAGGTAAATAAATACCTGAGGCTGAGATGAGGTCGCTAGAATTTGACATAATGCTTGAAGAGTGCCAGGGTTTTTGAATGCCTCTTTCAAATCTGCTGTTGCCTAGAAAAATTATAGAAAAGAAACACTGCAAGGAAAAATGTACATACATCAATCTATGTATTCTGGAGTCAAGTCCCAATTTGACAACATTGCACGTGATTAACAACTTTTTATTTTTTGTTTGTTTGTTGTTTCTTTTTTTGTG
>RQTK01000074.1:427038-470705 GCA_003991915.1 Elysia chlorotica
GAGGGGGTATGTACAGGTTTTAAAAACCTGTTGAAATTAATTTAAAAACCTATTATGGCTAATATAAGGCTATTGCGCTATTATTATGCATGCTGTTATAAGAATTGATATTACTCTTTACTGTCTATACTGTTTTGTTTTGCCGTATGTGAAGACCACCAAATGTGCCTTTAATTCTTTAAACCCAACAGTAAAATAAAAAAAAATTGACTGGAAAAAAAACCTCTTTCCATTCATAGATATCTAAAAGTAAAACCTACAGAAAAACATGGAACGTGGGCTGAAAGAGTTAAAAAGAACAAAATTTTAAGTTTTATCTTAACTTATTTTACCTTACCTCCATTATATATTTTTACCTAGATAATAGTGTTGAGCAAATAAGTGAATAACACACCTACAGATCTAGCTAGAATTTGTCTTTGACTCCTCTTTCCTAACCACACACACATTTTAAACCCTTTTCATGGATCGTTGTTCGTCAGCTGCCACTCATCCCCCCTCCCCTCTCTGCATATTATAATAATTATAAATTTTTTCATAATCATTGTGACCCACCCGTTATTTTTTAGCAAAGACCCACTTGGTTGTCTAATTTTAACTGAATTTTGAGTGTCTGGGTGTATGCAACTTTATACGCTTTCTGGACATCTGATTCATTGATTCCGAGGGTGAGTACAAGATTAGTTGATCCAAGATAGTTTATTAAAGGCGAGTAAGAAGAAGAATCAGAGATTTTTGTCTGTTCGATCATCAAAGATCTAGGTCCCTGTTGACGTGTTGTATGACGATCTAGGCTTTAAAATAGCTAAGTAATTATGTCCTAAATGTTGTCTTCTATCCCGTAGTTGGTACAACCAAGAGGGTACTTTTGAATAATTTAGCTACCAGCTCTCACCATTTCCATCTTCGTCTAACACCAAATTTTCTTTATAATTATTAAAATCATTCCCTGTCCACAGTATGATTTTGTCCTCCCATGATTGGTGCTCCATCCTCCCACTGTTTACATGGCGTCCATATTCAATTATAAAGGTTTAATTGAAACAATATAAAAACAGCTGGGTAAGCATTTACAAGAAAATGCAGAAATCTTTCAAAATATATAGACCTATATTTGTTTTAGAGAGAGAGAGAGAGAGAGAGAGAGAGAGAGAGAGAGAGAGAGAGAGAGAGAGAGAATCTTCGAAATTTGGTAGGTAAAAGGTCTAAATTACACGGCTCTTTCAGCTGCAGGGTTCACTAAGGTGAAGAATTTAATAATTTCCCAAACCTTTTGGATAACCTCATTGTCAGGCTCAAGAAGCCGCGCCAAAATTTCTTCTAATGGAGAAGCCATGCTGATTGTATCCCGCTTCAGTCGGTGATTGCTTGAGGAAACTCAGCAAAGTTGTGTTCCGTGACTTCCGTTTATTTATTTTTTCTCTACCTATTTAATAATTCATGTTTTTTACAGAGTCCGTACTAATTTGTTTTTTAACACCGAAAGCAAAAGAGCGAACATCTGCGAACGTAGTAGCTGTAGTAGTAGTAAGTGGAGGCGAAATTGTTCAAAGGGCAAGATAATTGAAGATAATGGATCCCGAGATTCGGATCTTCCTAACAAAACTTATTAGTAACAAAAAAAAATTGTACGTGAAACAATCTTTACTTTTTGTTTTATTTCTATGCAGCTGGTTCTTCATTTCGTGAGTTGAACTATCTGTAATAGTTTATCACAGCTGTCAGTTGTTGTTTGTATGCGTGTTATGATCCATAGATTTTGTCTTTGAATGAGAAGTGCGGAAAAGGGTTGTTTTTTTGTTGTTGTTTTTTTTTTTGGGGGGGGGGGGGGGGGGGGGTCTCTCTCTCTCTCTCTCTCTCTCTCTCTCTCTCTCTCTCTCTCTCTCTCTCTCTCTCTCTCTCTCTCTCTCTCTCTCTCTCTCTCTCTCTCTCACTAAACATTCATAGACATAATTACATGAAATCATAACTCTGAGCAGAAAGCAAACAAATATAAATATAATCATAATTATATTTTATTTCATTTTAAGGCTTTGTAACAATAATGACTAGTTTATGCATAGACAGTGTTTGAAAAAATCAGTTTGCCTGAAAATGTGAGAACAAGATGACAGCAGCAGCATTTACAAAAACATTATCAACAAACACAAAAACATACTTTTTAAAAGGAAGTTGGCCAATATAATAATTGTCCATAAGAATAGAATGATTATATGATCAGATAATATTAAAACATACAAAACAAAATACAGTTGTAGGACTTATATTACACGAAATTAAAAGTATAGTGACTGAATATGTAATGAAGATATTTAAAATAAACATTTTGAATATCCATATCTCGTGAGCCCTTTTGTTCATGCCAATAATGAAAACAAATATGAAATGAATGAAAGAAAAAGAATGTATGGGCATAGGTTCCACATCAGATTAATGTCAATATAAAAGACAAACATTTGGTTTTGTAAGCAATCATTGGTAGTTTCAAATAAATGCCAAGAACTTTGATATGGAATGAACATGAACAATAAAGAATTATTTATTAAGTACATGTATGAACTGTTATGCAAAAAGGTGGTATCATGTTCATTTATACCAGTATGAAATGGAGATTATAATAATGTATGGTAATAATTGCCCATATGCAATGAAATATAAAATATTGATACAATTAATTTGTGAATAATTCCAATGATACAATTAATTTGTGAATAATTGCAAGCTGAATAAGTGATAAAAACTCTGAGCCATTTTGCCAAGTTTACTCATTTGTTCCCAACCAAATTTCTTTATTGTCACTTTTCTTTGTACTAACATAAATCTTCCTTTTGGTCACTTTTTTAAGAGAAACTGTAAGCAATGAGATTCTCTCTGATGGATAAGAATATAACCATAGCGTCAAATCTCTTTTGTTATTTTGTTCTTATTAAAAAAGGAAAGACCAAAAATTGTATTGCCCTTTTGCTCAACCACTAAAACCATATCAGATTCTCCAACAAACAAGCAAGTGGGTGAAAGTAGGCCTACATGTATAATACTGTTAAGGCAACACCACAATGCGAAGACACATACTCAAATTTCAATGAGAATAATGAATTTATATTATTCATTTTGAAATTGGGTAAATTTTTCTGTCATTGTATATGTGATGTATAATAAATAAATTTAAATTTAAAGCTGGTTATCAATTACATTTTGCAACCTACCATAACAAGTGCTATGAGCAAAGACAAATATATTGCAGTTATAAAATTAAAATAAATAAAATTGAATCTCAAGTTTAAATTATTTGGTCATTAAAATATTTCTATGTTTGTTCAAAATGAAAATTTGAGGAGACCAATAAAAGAAATAATACAATCTCAAGACTTGGAGAAAAGAAGGCAAATATTTTTGGTATATGTCTCCTTTCCAAAATAGCCTACATGTTTGGCTGTCTCTGTCTCTATCTCTGTATGTCTGTCTCTATCTCTATCCGCCTGTCTCTCTCTGTATATTTCTCTCTGTCTCTCAGTCCGTTTGTCTCTGTCTCTGTCTGTCTGTCTGTCTGTCTGTCTGTCTGTCTGTCTGTCTGTCTGTCTGTCTCTGTCTCTCTCTCTCTCTCTCTCTCTCTCTCTCTCTCTCTCTCTCTCTCTCTCTCTCTCAAACACAGCATGTTAAAATAGTACATGCCCTGTTTTTTAGAATGTAAATAAGTTCATTAAAAATAACTGCATTATTTGATTAAAATGCATAGTGAATGAGGTAAACCAACATAAATGTCAACATCTGAATGTCAAGATCATCTGGGCAGTAATGACATTAAGACGGCAGTGAAAGCAGATAGAGTGAAGACTGCCAAGTTGATCTGAGTCATTTTACCAGCACTGCCTCCTATTTTTGGTCGCTTAGCTGAAATTAAAAAAAAAAAAGGTTAATGTTGCTTAGATAAGCCAAATGTACATTTTGTACCGTTAAGCATTTTTAAAATCATGTTTTTGAAAATTTGTTTTTATAAGAGCACAGGAAATTGGGGATGCCTAATTGTTTAAAAGGGGATTTGGAACTTTGTATTGAGCCTAACCCCAGTCTAGAAGTATTCTTTTATTTATTTCATTACCTTTTGCAAAATAATTGGAATCTTTGTATAAGTTTGCATGGTAACTTGGAAAAGAGGTTTAATAATAAAAAAAATCAAAATGAAGATATGTCAAAAAAGATCTTTAATATTCTATGTTAATCCAACAATCCATTATGAACATACATGAAAATGGAAAAAGCAAAAGGAAGTTCAATGCTTTATAGCTGTAGAAGATATTGAAAGAATTATTTAAATAGGCCTACTAAAGACAGTTTTAGTCATACTGATATTCTACAGATAATTGGAAACACAATTATTTTAGGAGAAACTTGCAGCATAGCCCTTTAATGCAGTATTCAGCTGTAATTGGACACTTCGAGCAAGATTCTCCCAGGTTGTAGGGTCTTTCTCCCACATAATTGCCCCTGAAAACCAAAGGCAAAAATGAAATAATGTATCTATCTATGGCAAGAAACAACCTACTAAGATTTCAATTGCTTTTTAAATCATACACTCTTTCTTATATTATTTGCATGTTTCTCAGATAGACCGAAAATAGAACATGCACACTCTATCCATGGACCACCACAAACTCATAAAATATTACGCAGGAATATTAATTTGAAGATAGTTGTTCTTTTATAATTATGTAAGTCCTTCTCCCCCACATTTTCCTAAGGTGAACTTCTCTTTTAATAACACAAAGTAATTATGATAAAACTGCTACAATAACTCTGTAGCAGCCCAGGAAATACTCAATAAAGAAAAAAATTGTGAACTAATGCACACACAAAAACCATCACATTGGATTGAGTTTGATCCCTAACTTACCCAGGTCCATAATGGCAGGCCACATGATAGCCACTTATGCCTCTGAACCTTTTCAGAACTGGACAGTACTTGACCCCACAGCCTACAGCTTGGCTTGTCGCCCATACAACCTGGAAATTGTATTGATTAATTTTAAAATACGAAGATAGGACATAAGAATATTTCTTTTGATTTTGAGAAGTTTCTGGGTGTAGGCCTATAGTGAAGCGTTGAATTTTTTTTTATACAACGTTTCCATATTTATAGCGCATTTTGACTGGTCATCTTCACCATCTTATCATTTAGTTTCTGGCCATATCTCTCTCTTCATCTCTCCTTTCTCCTCTCTCATTGTCCTTTCTTTATTTCTCTCTCTCTCTCTCTCTCTCTCTCTCTCTCTCTCTCTCTCTCTCTCTCTCTCTCTCTCTCTCTCTCTCTCTCTCTCATTTTTTAAAGTTAGTATGAAAAAAACATTCATGAAAAAAGTTTGACTTGGTACCTGTGTATAATGGCCACAGACCCCTTTGCATTTTCTGGTCTTATAGTCATAAAACTGAACCTCATCGTACCACAATTGGACTACAACAGCTGGATCAAATTTGTCTGGAGATATACGAAAGAATTGGATAAGTCTATAGGCCTACTAAGTAAGCTGGTACCGGGTATGTAAAGAATGCAATAGCAAAAGAAAAAACAACATAATGCTGCTTTTTAAAACTTCTAATCAAAACAAAATAAAAAGCAAATTAAAACAGCTTTTGATATTGAAAAGTGTTAGTAGGTACAAGAAAATACGCAAATAGTGTCAGATAATTTAATCAGGGACTACATTTTGTCGACCTCCTATTAACTTTCAAATAATAATTTTATCATGACAAGTAAGTTGTGAAAACAACAATTACAAAAATAACAACGTTAAAAATAAATCAAATTCAAATAGCTCTTTTTATAATAATAATAATAAATTACATTTATGGCTTTCCAAACAAAACAACTTCAGTCTTTGACTCATTGAGTTGGAGCTTATTTTGTGTATGCTACCAAGTAGGACTGAACACTGTCAGTGCTTGACTTATTTAGTCAGGTATATGGGGTTAAGATGTTAGATTTCACACTCACGTGTCCCAGCATACAGGTTCTCTCCGACAAACTTGAATCCAGCCAGGTTTTCTCTATTAGCGCTGTGTTGAAAGTCACACTCCTCCGCCCATTTCTGGGCTGACTCAGCCAGACGTTCATCCCATTCCTTAAGTTAAAAAAATTTACAATAAGGAATCGTGGTAATTATCTTTTTGATAAAAATAATGATGAGGGTGATGATAACAAATATAAAAGTTATCCGAGGCAAACAATGTGAACTTTTATTTGTCATATGACACCGCTTGCCCTCGTCCCACCTCACTGCCCCCCTTTCTCTCTCTCTCTTTCTCTCTCTCTTCCTCTCTCTCTCACCTTTGTCTCTTTCCCTCTCCCTTTGATCTATCTGTCTTTTCATACATCTATGTTTAAATTATCTATCTCTCTCTATCTCACAAAAAATATTCATTTATATCTTTCCTTTCCCCTACAACTAGCCCCTTCTTTACTCTACCTTGCCCCACCAGCACTAGCCCCTCTTACCATGTACATCATATCGCTAGCCTGTCTGGTACTTCTAAGATCATTGTGTCTCCAAAGCATTGCCATCTTTTCGTCATGGCTGAAGCCAGTCATGTTGTGGTGTATTTCCCGTTTGACCCGATGGTGTAGCGCCTCGTCTGCTACTTTCTCGACCATCACTCCAGCTTCTGTGTACGTCACAACATCCTCTGTTGGAGACACAGTGGGTCGTCAGTGCAACATTGTGGTAGCTTTACAACTCGTCTTTGAATATAATGATAGGAATAAGATGTCTTGAGACGTAACCTAAACCAATATTTCTGCTTTGGTGTTGTTAACGTTCCATTATTCCGTTTTTAAAGTAGGACCTATGTTTATTTGTAAGCTACACAAGTGCCTATTAATCAGGTTTAACGTTTAGATTCCCAATCAGAGCCCCACCATTGACTTGACAGAAACCCATCACTGAATGTTCGATTCTTTGAGAAACATAGAGTCATCTCATATGTATGATGTCATATCGGATATCTGAAATACTCCAAATCTTTAGTATTTTAAAAATGAAATAGGACATAATACAATTGAGTTTGCAATAGGAATATTACACTTTCTAACATTAGGCTCTGCTCTAAGTTATTGAACCGACATAGCAACATGTGAGGATCAAAACAAGTTGTTATTATATTTCTTCAGTTGTTCATAAAAATAATATAGGCACCCTAAATTCCTCTGAAATCTAGCTTTAGATCGCATAATTAGAGTGGTCAGTTCTGTAAAGATGTATTTTATATCTTTCTAACATATGCATATCTTTCAAAAACCACTATCTACAAAAAAATCAGTTGTACTTGTGGCTGGGCTGTTAACTTCAGGACCCGAAACCACTGTAGCAGTGCTTCCGTATCTCGGGATCCTCAAAGTTAAAACCGCATCTATGCTTCGAATCTTTTCGTTCGTAAGATAATGAAGGGTAGCATATTAACCCGCGATGGCCGCGAAGGATGAAGTCGAAATCAAAGTAAACTAGGGATGCTAGATCTAGATCTAGATAATTCTAACATTTATCATGATTTCCCAATAAGAGCATTGCGGGATGGCAAATTAGTGTTGGACTTGAGTTAGAATCTAGATCTGTAGACAGCTAGGGAGCTCTCGATTTATACGCCGAACGCTTGTAGGCCTATATATTACTAAATTTAGAGATCTAGACTAGATCCTAGTTACTAGTAAAAAACAAACTCATGGATGCTGATGATGCCAAAAGTTTGCAATGTTAGTAAAGTTAAAAACTTGAGTCCTAATCAGATTTTTTTAATGGAAATTTTCATCTTACCATAATAACTCTGAGTAGTGCAAAAAATTTAATGATTTTTATCTGTCTACTGGTATATTTGTGACATAATTATATAATTATTTTACAATATTAGATCTTTAGAAAAACTTCAGTGGTAGAGATTTAATCGCACATTTTTTATGCCTTAAACAATTATTGACATTATTTTGTAAAGAGTAAAACTAAAATGATTAAATTTTAAATCTTTTTTTAATTATCTAATCCAGGTTTTTTAAGAGATAAAAAAAAAGCGGAGGCGAGGAATAAACTAAAGGAAGTTGCGGAATTCTGCAATTGCATTGGAGAGATTTACTCCAAATATGGTTTGTCAAAGCTTTCTTTGTCATTTAGTTTTAGTGTCAACCCTTCAGTAAATTTCTTTTTTTACTTTCCTTCCTCTAAAAAATATGACGTCTTTTTAACTTTTACAGAGAAAAAAATCTAATTTTCTTGACATCTACGTACTCAAGTTTTTATTTATCAATGTTATATATTTCTACTTAATATCACTTTTTTCTTTAAGAAAAAACGTAAAAATTGTTTTTGTATATTTTGCATGTTTTTAAAATATTTCATTTCTAGACTTCTTTGCAGGCATTTATAAATCGATATCTATGAAATGATGAATATTAATTTATTACATGACTTTAAAACCTTAGAATGAAATGCCTTTTGCCAGCTGTATTGACAGGTCTCTCAGCTCTGGCTGTTCCTTAAATTTTCCAATGTTTTTGGTGTTTTTCATTCAATTCATAGGCCAGTACGAGGAGGCAATACAAGAACACACACAAGAACTTCAATTAGGTGAAGCACTAGGAGACAAAATTGGTGAGGCAGTGGCCTGTCGCAAGATTGGTGAATGCCACTGCTTTTTGGGCCAGTATGAGTTGGCTCTCAGTCTACAAAAGAGACATTTAGTACTTGCAAGGTCAGTCTTTTATTTCAGAATTGGAATTTGTCAATGCATATTCTGATATTGTGGAAAGAGTATGTATACATCACATAATGTAATTTTTGTTATCAGAGTAAAACAAAAAATGATGTTGTTTTAATGATATAAAAAATGGGTACAAATTAAATTTCTTTGTAACAATACTGTACCTGCTGTACATAAAAGCCAACAGCACCCAGTCAGTAGAGGGCCTATACACTTCAACCAGTTTCTCATAACATCCATGGTGTTCGTTTGTTCCTACTGCCTGTAGATAATTTTCATTTTATCATTAAATCTGTAGAATTCTTATTTGAGCATAAATCTTATTTTAGACTAAATGTTATAGGCTCAGGAACCTCATATAAAATTAATGAGAACTAGTTCATGGGGAAAGGAAAAGCACCAATAACACAATAAAACGATCATTCCACATGCACAAAGACAAAAGAAATTCAAGAAACAACAACAGCAATACTAATAATAATAATAATAATAATAATAATAATAATAATAATAATAATAATAATAGTAGTAGTGGTAGTGATAGTGATGGTGGTAAGTGGTGGTGGTGATGGGGAGCTGTTTTTGTTTGTTGTTGTTTGTCTTGTTTTGTTTTGCTTATTAATTCTTTTATTTGATCTCGTTTTAGTTTCGTGGTTTTTGCTGTTGTTGCCATGACTGTGTTGAGAAAGTATGACTATAGACCTTGTAGTTTGAATTTAAAATTAACAGTAAAATTCTATAACTAGGTTTGTTTAATAACATGTCAAACACACGTAGGTAGGCCAACTTACTGTTCCAGAAAGCCTTGTCCCTGACATCCTATAAACTTGTTTAATCTCACTCTTAAATGCGGAAGTAACTGGAATGGTATTGGCTATCTGAGCAAATGAAATGAATATGAAACTCATGTATTTTCGTTTCCACTACATGCTTATCTAATTCTATTGACATGCCATCTCTTTAGACTAGCCATAACAGTGGTTACATCTGTTTAGATATCACTATCAGTAAGAACAACACAAAACTGAAATCCCCTTACCTGCGTAGTGCGTACTGTGTGCTGGTTCTGTTATGTGTGTAACGTGTTTTTTTTTTTCGTTTTGTTTTTCAGTAATGTTCAACACAGGAGAGATGTCTCCGTCAAATATTAGCTTTCCGAGCAGCAAGGGTCAAGTGGGTTCTCTGGGCCTATGTATACCATGACCAGGGAGTGAGGCGGTTGACGTGGTAGGCAGAGCGCTCGATAACATGTTACATGATTTACGAGAGATTTTAAGAGAGAGAGAGAGAGAGAGAGAGAGAGAGAGAGAGAGAGAGAGAGAGGGGGGGGAGGGGAGAGAGAGAGAGAGAGAGAGAGAGAGAGAGAGAGAGAGAGAGAGAGAGAGAGAGAGAGAGAGACCTGCTTCCAATTAAAAAATACACATAGGGATGCACGGCCGTAAATCAATAGAGCGCAAGACATCTTATTGGAAGATTGCATGGTTTATTCCCTCTATGGCAGCATCATTTTTACAAGACATTTTTATGTCGTTGTCAGCCTAGTCCCGTGTTTCCCGCCCTGTCGTCTTTCATCGTATATCTTTCATGAGACATACAAGATAGCATACTAGTATAATTTCCTAGATCCGTTACTATAATTTATCTCCACGTTTCTCAAGAATTAAATAATAATTATGTCATGATTTAAATGGCGAGTACGGTACTGGGCTTGGAAAACAAGGACTGGTAAACAAACTATTGTTAGTGTATTACATGACAACGGAAAGTGAATGCCTTTAATATTGTAATGGTATACAAGAACATCAAATCTAGATAACAATAATTAACTGAAAACTTCTATTGTTTAAGCTCTATTGCAACGCTATTAAAAATCGATTATTCCACTGTGGCCGTATCATTTTCGCCACAACCAACACTGTGATTGTTCACATTGCTTTCTCCAACCAAAAACCGCAACAACAAGAAGTTAAGGAAATAAACTAAGGCATAATTTAAAATCTTGTTTAAAACTATCAATAGGTAATCTGGCCCCTTACAAAAAGTTGAGTCATTTGCCTATAACCAATTAACCAATTATAATATTATATCGAAGATTTGGGTGCATAACAAAACGCGTGGAAAGAAGACCATGTTCTGTGATAAAATTTTGACTTTGTTTTAATCATTTTAGAGATATCACAGCATTCGCGATTCCTTATTTTGTAACGTTTTGAAAATTTAGTCGTCAAGGATACATTTTTTGTTTGTTTTTAAAACCCATATTTTAATTAAATCACATAAGTAACATTCTATAACTCAAATAATTAATTGCCATTATTTGGCGGTTGTTAATGTTTGTTGGTTTGCTTCGTCTGGCGGTACTTTCCATATCTCTTTCATTACTATTAGCTTTATAAGAGGTAGACCTACTATTGATTATCAATAATTTTGTTGCTATTATTAACGACTATTTTAAATATAACAGTCGCGTGTATCTGTTATGTGTATCCTGTTATTGTTATAACAAAAAAAAAGAGAAATAAAAATTTGAAGAAAAAAAAAAACAAGAAAAAAAACACTCTATAATTCTATAATTATGTCAATGATAACATAGTTAGGCAAGACTGTATTATGCCAGTTTAATCTTGCAATAATGACCGAGCAGCTCATAGCAGGTTAGCAGCGATCTCCATGACTTGTTCTTTTCAACTCATTGGCAGAAGAATTAATTTGCTGAGGCAACAGCGACATAATTGACGCGAGTATTAAATTAATTATACATGTACTTCAGGACCCGAAACCACTGTAGCAGTGCTTCCGTATCTCGGGATCCTCAAAGTTAAAACCGCATCTATGCTTCGAATCTTTTCGTTCGTAAGATAACGAAGGGTAGCATATTCTACCCGCGATGGCCGCGAAGGATGAAGTCGAAATCAAAATAAACTAGGGATGATAGATCTAGATCTAGATAATTCTAACATCTAGTTATCATGATTTCCAAATAAGAGCATTGCGGGATGGCAAATTAGTGTTGGACTTGAGTTAGAATCTAGACCTGTAGACAGCTAGGGAGCTCTCGATTTATACGCCGAACGCTCGTTGGCCTATATATTACTAGATTTAGTCATTTTAGAGATCTAGACTAGATCCTAGTAAAAAAACAAACTCATGGATGCTGATGATGCCAAAAGTTTGCAATGTTAGTAAAGTTAAAAACTTGAGTCCTAATCAGATTTTTTTAATGGAAATTTTCATCTTACCATAATAACTCTGAGTACTGCAAAAAATTTATTGATTTTTAGTATTTATTTGGAAGGATTTTACACGTCGGGCCCAAAAATTTAGTAGCTAATATAAAGAAATAAAATGTTGCTAACTAGTATTCATCTACTGATTCTTTAAGATAATCTTAGGAAAGTCTACTGTTTTTTGATAAATAGGTAAACCAAAACACAAAACCTCCCCAATGTTGATTTTAAAGCATCTTTCAATATTGATTCTAGATCTAATTAATAGCCTCCATTGTGACGTTCATAACTAGAAGTAAACAAAACATAATTTCCGGCGATCTGGGTGGGCGATCCGATTACTAAATAAATTTTGTCAACGATTCCATAGGACGAAACAAAAGCTTATAGATCTAATCTAGGCCTAGAAGCCTACGGTTCGTTTTTTTTTAATATAAAATGGGGAAACCCGGAAAGGCGTCTATTCAATAGAAATAATTTGTTTATATAAGTTTGCTGCACACGAACCTTTATTGTGCCTGTCCTGGATACACACGGGCGATATCCCGAAGGAAACTTCAAAAAGTCCCTTCCTTTAGAACTATGCCCTTGGCAAAATAAATTAGCCTATCCATCACCATCATATCCCCAACCCTATCCATAACCCTAACCCTATCCATCACCATATCCATATCCCCAACCCTAACCATATCCCTAACCCTATCCATCACCATATCCCTATCCCTAACCATATCCCGAATCCTAACGGTACCATAGCCCTAACCCTAACCCTAAAACGTACCCTAACCCTAACCTTAACCCTAACCCTAACCCTAACCCTAAAACGTACCCTAACCCTAACCCTAACCTTAACCCTAACCCTAACCCTAACCCTAAAACTTACCCTAACCCTAACCCTAACCCTTACCCTAACCCTAACCCTAACCCTAACCCTAACCCTAACCCTAACCCTAACCCTAACCCTAACCCTTACCCTAACCCTATCCATCACCATACCCCTATCCCCAACCCTAACCCTTACCCTAACCCTAACCATAGCCCTAACCCTATCCATCACCATACCCCTATCCCCAACCCTATCCCTAACCTATCCCGAATCCTAACGGTATCATAGCCCTATCCCTAATCCCATCCCTATCACCATACCCCTATCCCCAACCATATCCATAACCCTATCCCGAATCCTAACATACATAGACCTATCCAACCCTATCCCTATTCCTAAATCTATCCCGAACCATATACCTAACCCTAATCATAGACCTATTCCTAACCCTATCCCTAACCCTAACCCACACATAAACCATAGTCTTATCTAGTAGTCGCACCATACCCTAGAACCCTAAAGATAGCCACAGGTATAGATGCAGCACTAAGAGACCTAGTTCTAAAACTAGCCTATTTATTTGGCACTCCAATGTCACAATTCCAGTAAAAACACGCAAAACTGTTAATAAGCATTTTTTTTATTTCAACCATAATTCAAACAATTATTATACAGCAACAAAAACATGTATTTAGGTATATTCTTTTTTTATTATTTTGAAACAAAATGCAATATGCAAAATAACTAAACTGTATTTTCAATGCCCCATTAGGTATCGACACCCAAATTTCGACCCCAATTATGTAATAGTTAGCCCATGCTAACAACACCCTATATTTCTCACCTACGAGATCTACTCTTCTATATAGGAGAGTAGACTCAAAGCGTTGAGTCCGCTCTGAAGTGCCGGAGGCATAAGAGTGGTAACTCGACGCTTGTAGGTGCTCTCCCCTGATAGTAGGGGAGGGGTGCTCGGCGGAGCTATTCATCCGCCGAGCACAGATACTCTCAAGAGAGTAAACGAAAAATTAATTAACAAACAATAAAAGAACGAAATTGTCCTGAATAAGCTTATAATTTTTGAAATAAGCTTTTTCGAAATCATTATTAAAAATAATCGATTACATTAAAAAAATCGTCCCCCCAAAGAACCATGCCCCATTACGCTAAGCTTACTAACATTTTTGGGCCCGACGTGTAAAATCCTCCCGCATCTCGATCTATTGAATTATAAGTAGTGTTTGTTACTTAGAGTCCAGCGTCAGCTCTATATAAGCTATATCGTGGGCGGTTCCCAAGACTTAACTCCAGCAATTTTATGTGCAGCCACAGAAAGACAGTGACTCAGACTGCAGGAATCACTCCAAATGATAGCGGTATCCAAGGGCCAACTTTCATTATAATATTCTAGATTATTGTAGCAAGTCCAATCAGCGCCTGGCGAGTTGAAGTCAGTTGCAGGCACTTTTTGGGTTTTGTGATGCCTAGTCCGTGGGCGGTCAAATCGGTGGGTGGGTGGGATTCTTACCATTCTATTACATCCAAGTCAGCCAACCCATGGAGATAGAGAGACAGACAGACGAACAGAGCAAGAGAGTGTGAGCAGGATCTACCCCAGTATACTATTTTAGTATTTACGTCATAACCTCAGTTCTAATCGGTGTTCATAAATTTAACAGGCTTATTTAGCCTACATTGGCGAACAACCTCAAATGGATCCAGGTTTTTGGGAACCCCTTGGTCTTGTCTTGCGTAAGGAGAACAAAAATTGAAAAATAGCACAGCTTTTAGAGATATTAAAAGAGTACGTGTTTGGGGTAGTTGGCAGTATAACTGTAGAAGCTGCATGACTAATTTAAATGTCAGGTGGAGACATTAGTGGTGATGTAGATCTAGATCTAATCCGTGTGTGATGTTCTTTTTGTGGTGGTGTAGCAGATCTGAAGCTGGGTCTACGTTGTGGAGATCTGTTTTCACTTTGTCGTACATCTAGATCTAGATTTCGACCATTATCAGTAGGCCTAGATATGGATGGTTGATCAAGTGATTGTGTGGTTCAGGGGATTTGATTTGGGTTGCTGCTAAGTATCTTGATAATTGATTGTCTTAAACGTCTCTTTTTATCACATGCCATCGCTATAGTTCAAGTGGGTTATCACAAAGGTGGCTCAAAATTCTTTAAACAATTGGGCCAAAGGTTACCTCAGTCTGTGAGTGTGATGGAATTTCTAGAGCAACGCTCTCCAAGTTAAAGGACCTATAGATCTCAAGAGGTGTACCATGCGACAACAGGACCCCAAACGGTTCCCTGAACTTGGTCTGTCACATTACCACGGCGGCGAATATACCCCGATTTCTGAATCTTTAGGTTTTTCTTTGATCTGCCTCGGGCAGCCTCGCGCATCCCCATGGGACTCCTATAACGACTGATAAGGCTGTCAGATGACGATTTACGGCCGTGCGCACTGACCAAGCAGGGGCAGATAACTGTGAGCAGTTGAAATAGCAAAAATTGACTCTACTTCAAACTGTAGTTTAGACATGTTCTAATCGACGCTCATTGAATAAATTTATCTCTTAGTGTTGATCAGATCTCCTTCTTTATTCAGTTCTTTTTTGTGCAACATACGTTAAAAATCAAGGCAGTTAGAAACTGAAAGGTTTTAAAACACCCTCGCGATTTTTCAGTTTAATATAGGATACTTCTTTTTAATTGCCTACAGCTAATTAACGACACCACCAATTTTTTCGTTTTTACCTCTAAGTACTCGGGAATTTCTTGTCAATATGCGGCAACAATAATTTTCATTGATCTCCATCAAATAAAGAAGTTATATTACTTTGAAGTTATCACTAGCTTCAATATCACGGAGACTGATAACATCCTTACTGTATTTATTTTAAATAAGCACCTTTATTTTCTATTTCGCTAAAGAATACTTGCAGACCTTCACGAAATTACCTTAACTTACAGGAGTCTATTGTGCGGTTTGAGTAAATATAATAAAAATGGTTGTTTTATAGAACTGTGGTGAAGGAATTATGCTATTATGTTGTCAAACAAAAAAAAATGAATAATAAGGACAACGGTGGGAAGAAGTTATGCATCTCATTGAAGAGAAACAGTATATAAAAACGTGTATCTTTCTCAGTGATGAAGAGACCCAGAGAAAAAAAAAACAGAAGTTTGAAAAGAATCTCTTGGGTGTAAAAAAAACAACAATAACGAAGTTTCTAAATATAAAGAAGCACAGAGAGGGCCAGTTACGAAAGCTCTACAGTCGTATTCGACAGACCTAACAAATTCATTGGCAACCACTACCATCGTCATCTGGCTGATACAAAGAATTAACAATATAAATTATCCACACAGATGCCAGGTAATTTTGATCTCCACTGGTACTTGAAGTAATACTCTATCTTTCTATCGCAAAACTATTACATTCGATCGTGAACTTTGGTAGATATAAGTATTTAAAAAGTGGTTGTAATTTTTAGACATTTAATCCCGAAATAACCATTTTTCTGTAGTTCATTTCTCCCGTGCATACCATGTTACCAATACAAAATTTATATGAGATTAAAATTTGAAACTTCGTCTATTAGATCCACAAATTTTGATTTAAAAATTAGTTATACTCTAAGTGGGATATTGCAGTTTATAATGGGCTAAATTCTGCTCAAATTAATTCTGGCATAGCTGCGAGTGCAGGTAAATTTTGTGGCCAGCAGGGCCTGGTTTGACCGATGCATGACCCGGCGGGCGTCGTTAATGGGCGTTCGCTGGGCAGCCCGACAGGTAAACTAATAGTTGGGTAGTTCGTCGCCGTGTTATAGTGTAACCAACCCAACCAGTATAACATCATAGAACACTGTACAATGCATAATTTACAAAGACTGCTTAATTTTCACAAAATTTACAATGCAGCATCACCTACACTCATTTTCTGAAGCTTTTGTGCAAATTTACCTTTGAATTTAGAAACAAGTTAAGGATTTTGAGAATTTTCATATCTTAAATTTTATATTTCCATCTCACTTTTTTAAGAGAGAAGAACATTTAAGTATTTATAATCATTTGATCCTCATTAATTTTATTTTACAATCAATCCTTGACTATCATGGAATGAATAAACTTTATCTTTTTCCAGCTGGAGTAATCTCCCTGTTAGATGAGCCTGAGCCTCAGTTGAAGACATTTGCATTGAACAAGTTGGACAACATTGTAGATGTTTTCTGGGCAGAGATATCCGAGAATGTGGACAAGATTGAAGTTTTGTATGAAGACCCCCATTTCAAATCCAATGAATTGGCAGCTTTGGTGGCATCTAAGGTCTATTATCATCTAGGAGCCTTTGAAGACTCGCTGACCTATGCTTTAGGTGCTGGATCTCTCTTTAATGTGAATGACACTTCAGAGTTTGTGGAGACCATAATCTCTAAATGCATCGACCACTACACAAAAATGAGAGTGCATAATGCAGATGCAACAAGTGAGGCTGATAAGAAAGATATCGACCCAAGACTTGAAGCTGTGGTGAACAGGATGTTTCAACGATGCCTGGATGATAAGCAGTTCAAGCAGGCAGTGGGCATCGCTCTAGAAACTAGACGTATTGACGTTTTTGAGAGGGCAATCAAACAGGCTGATGATGTTCCTGGTATGTTGAGCTACGCCTTCAAAGTTTGTATGTCACTTATCCAATCTCGGCAATTTCGCAATACAATTTTGCGGGTACTTACTCAACTGTACATGGGATTGTCAACAGCTGACTACATCAATGTTTGCCAATGCTACATTTTTCTTGATGATGCTCAGGCTGTTGCAGATATTCTTGTTCAGCTGACCAAAGGAAGTGAAGATTCTGCACTTATGGCTTATCAAATAGGATTTGATCTTTACGAGAGTGCTACTCAGCAATTTCTACAGCATGTGCAATCTGCATTGAGAGCTGCTGCTCCAGCACCTATACCTGCACCTTCCTCCCAAAATGCCAAGAAGCCAACTTCTACAGAAGAAAAGGAAAAGTTAGCTCCTGATGCCATGGACACTGAAGATGGCTCAGTGTCTCAAGTAGACCCCCCAGCCCTTGCAGCGCCAGCAAGCAGAGATCTCAGTAATCTTAGTGAAGCTGAAAAGCAAACACAAGATAGAGTGGAGCGCTTACATACCATTTTAGGAGGTGAAACAAGCATTTTCTTGCGCTTGCAGTTCCTAATCAAGAACAATCGTACTGACATGCTTGTGCTCAAGACAACAAAAGAGGGCGTGCGTAATTCTGTTTGCCATTCTGCTACTGTTGTGGCCAACAGCTTCATGCATTGTGGAACAACAAGTGACCAATTTTTGAGAGATAACTTAGAATGGCTTTCCCGTGCAACAAACTGGGCTAAGTTTTCAGCTACAGCAAGTCTTGGTGTGATTCACAAGGGACATGAAAAAGAAGCTCTCAATCTGATGGCTCAGTATCTGCCAAAAGATATGGGTCCAGGATCATCTTACTCTGAAGGTGGAGGATTGTATGCTCTTGGTCTTATTCATGCTAATCATGGTGGAGAAATAACAGACTATTTGCTAGGTCAGCTCAAAGATGCTACAACAGACATGGTTCGTCATGGAGGTTGCCTTGGACTTGGCCTTGCTGCTATGGGCTCAGCACGGCAGGACATCTATGAGCAGCTCAAATTCAACCTTTTCCAAGATGAAGCAGTGACTGGAGAGGCTGCAGGCTTGGCCATGGGTCTGGTCATGCTGGGAACTAAATCTTCAGCTGCTATCACAGACATGGTGCAGTATGCTCAAGAAACACAGCATGAAAAGATTCTGCGCGGTCTGGCTGTGGGTATAGCCCTCACCATGTATGGTCGACTCGAAGAAGCAGACGCACTCATAGAATCTCTTGTGCGTGATAAAGATCCTATACTGCGCTGGTCTGGGATGTACACCATCGCCACTGCATATTGTGGCACTGGTAACAATCAGGCTATACGGCGCTTGCTTCATGTTGCTGTCAGTGATGTTAATGATGATGTTCGCCGCGTTGCTGTTACATGCCTTGGCTTCTTGCTGTATCGTACTCCAGAGCAATGTCCTAGTGTGGTGTCTTTGCTCTCTGAGAGCTATAACCCACATGTTCGATTTGGAGCAGCCATGGCTCTCGGTATTGCATGTGCAGGTACTGGCCTAAAAGATGCCATTTCTCTGTTGGAGCCAATGACCAATGATCCAGTTAATTATGTAAGACAAGGGGCCCTTATCGCATCAGCTCTTATTCTGATTCAGCACAATGAATCAACATGCTCTAAAGTCACAACTTTTCGTGCCATGTACGCTAAAGTGATTGCAGATAAGCATGAAGATGTAATGGCCAAATTTGGTGCCATTTTAGCTCAGGGAATCATTGATGCTGGAGGTCGTAACTGTACAGTTTCACTGCTGTCTCGTACTGGCCACACTAACATGGAGGCTGTTGTTGGCATGCTTGTTTTCTGTCAGCATTGGTTCTGGTACCCACTGACACACTTTTTGTCCCTTGCCTTTAAACCTGCCTGCCTGATTGGTCTCAATGCAGATCTCAAGATGCCCAAAGTAGAGTTTCGCTCCAATGCCCGCCCCTCCATGTATGCCTATCCTCCAGTGCTAGAGGAGAAAAAGGACAAAGCCAAAGAGAAGGTATGACAAAAGCAGAATTGGGCGTTTAACTTTAAGTGGTTATAGAATAGTGAGATAAAGTTTTATGATTTTTAAACAAAATCAAAATCTTACATCCAAGAAATACATGTGTAATACTTTTCGGGCACAAATTTCAATCAAACAAGGTTTTTAAATTTGAGAAAATGTATTTTTTTTAAAGTATTTTGAAGTTTGTCATTTGTTAAACCTCATTTTAGCAAACAATTGTTCTTGCAATTTCAACTCAAGTTTGGTGAATTTGTAGTGTTTTATTTAGATAATGAATTGAAGAAATCTGAAAATTGATTTTTTCTTATAGGTGGAAACAGCAGTGTTGTCCATTACTGCAAAACAGAAAAAGAAGGAGTTAGAGAAAAAGAAAGATTCTCAGACAGGTATCAAGGATTCATCAAGTGTGGAACCTATGGAAGTAGATGAGAGTTCAAAGAAAGATGCAGCTGCAAAGAAAGATAAAAAGAAAGTGAGTAACAGAAACACCAAAATACATGTCCAATTTGTATTATTTTAAGAAAAAGAATGTAATTTTGGAATTGAATTTCTCTCTATTAAAAAAATTCACTAGTTCACCAAATTCTATATATATCAATAGAAATTATTTATAGAGCACTATATCCAATAAACTCAGCTCATAGCGCTTTCACACATTAAAAGCTCATTTCATCCCTTCTTGACAATGTACGTCTTAAGTCCGATTTTGTACATTCATTGTACAGTGGAAACTTCACGAAACATAGTCTGATAATTCAAATTTCTCATACACCGAATTTTCTAAGACAATATGTTACTTTTCCTTCTTTTGCTCTATAAACCTCGTAGTTTTAAAGTTTTTGTGATGTGATTCTCTTAATTTGAAGCTCACACTACCAACAGGCATAACAAAAAGTACTACCTGTCGAGCAGAAAAGAAATGGAGTTGGGAGAGGGTTGTTATAGAAAGAAAACAATAAGAAACTTTCTAAAAAAAAAGTCTTGTCTATTTTAACCCTGTGTGGTTGGGGTACCGTATGTCCCCTTCTGTTATTCGAATTCTCTAAATTCAAAGCGTAGATCAATTCCCAAGCAATTCAAATTATGAGGTTTTACTGTAGTCTCTGCATCCTGAAATCCACCAATTTCACCATTTCCCAGGACGCTATGATGTACAATGGGCCGTCATGTTTTTGACTGCATGAAAGAGCCACTGAGTACAAAGCAATGAAAAAAACGATCGGATAGTTGGATACAAAGATGTTCAAAATATGTACAAATCATACCTGTTCAATTTTCGAGGGTAAATTTTGTGTTTGTTCCCACCTTCTTTCTTCTTCATTCCATTCACGAAATTCAAACTGCAAGTCACGATCGAGCCTTCAACTACTGAACTAGCACTGGAAAACAGTCTACAAAGACCATTTTGAAAATAGTAGCAGTTATCCAAATGTTGCTTAAGGGGTCAGATGATAGCAGTGATTTAGATTACGCAATTTAGATGAAGGTTTTGGATCAGAGAATGAAGTTGAATCGTCTGGCAATGATTCGGAGGGCCATTCTCTTTTTTTTCTTCTCTTTTACTGCATGTCGACAATCTTTTTTTTTCTTTTTTTTTTCTCGCATTTTTGTTTATTTTCAAATTATTTTTCCTAGCTTCCCGTTGGTGTATCATAAGGTGCTTATGACAATTTCCAAGAAAGATACATTACAAGCTATAATTTTACTAAAAGCCTCCGTCATGGGTAACCAGAATAAGGTGATTGAATTTTAAAATACCTTTGTCTTCCAAATAAAATAGATCTGTTCGTCTTCATCCAGTCCTTGTCGTTTTTACCGACAACTTGATTCCAGCTAGGATTTACTTGATCTGACTAAGATCTATTGGCTATTTTAATGACGGGGCCTTGGCCAAACCGTTGTAAGCTTATTCATAGTTGGGTAAGCGAATTTAACATCTGCGCTCCTCTGGTAACGTTAGAGTTCTAGATTTAGCTAAAGTTAAATCTAACCGAGTTATATCTTATGTGATAACTATATTGGATCGGACGATCGGCACATTTTGCATCTAATATAATTTAATGCTTAATTCATATAAACTAGATCTATATGTGGATTTATGCTTATTATGTTTCGGTATGATATTCGCATGTTTTGCTCAATTCTTTAAAAAAAATAAATTCATGTTTATTCCTTCATGAAATGGACGCACACAACACAGTTAAAAATTTACCGAAATTCTTATTACTAGCAATGAAATAAGAGCAGATGTAGAGTAAAAATAAACTTTGTTGAGGTGGATATAAGTGCATCATGTATTTACACAATAACAATAGGTCTAACTGGAAGTGGGTAAAGAAGAAAATCCATTGTATGCATTGTTTACCTGCAAATATCTATTTGCGAGACTTGTGATTTCCTTTAATAAATGTAACCACCCAGGGACATTCTCAGAGCCTCTTTAAACGGACGAAAATCTTGAACATTTTCAGCTCCAGCGTAGGGACACCCCCCTGACCCCCATCTTTATCCACTACCAAAGTTCCGGAAATTTCGCCATGTTTGGGTATGCCACCCTGAAGTAAGAATATGACACAATGACATAGAACATGTCAATTGTCATATCATTACAAAACAAAAAGCATTCATTCATACATGAACATGATTTGCATACACAATTCTGCTAAGTGGTCGAACAAATGTTTTTAACACTTTTTGAAAAGTCCCTAACTCGCTTCCTAGTCAGTGTCTCTCAATCGTTGTGATAGACTATTCCATAATTTTGGTTGCAGCTGCGCTGCAAGCTCTCTCACCATACTCCTTAGTTCTATATCGAGCTCGAGCAAAGCAATCATGATGATGGTACGTAGGGAGAGAGGAGATTCAACAAATATGACGGGGCAGTGTAGTTAACACATCTGTAACAGAGAATGGATGTCTTATACTAAATTTTTTATGATTTAACTGGCAACCAATACAGATGCTTAAGGAGACATGTTACATGGTCTTGCTTTCTTTTTCCTGTTAGTGTTACCATTCTAGCAATAGCACTATTTGGCATCTCTGCAACCTGTCCAGACTCTCGTTAAATAAATTCAAATATAAAGTTACATTAGTTCAACCATGAAAAAAAGGCAAGTGTCTTTTTTATCATATGTTTCGTTCAGATATTTTGTCATTGTGCTAATTCTCCGTATTTGAAGATAGAATAATATTAACCCACAAAGGTGATTAATGTGTGGCCCAATTGTAAGATGATCTACAAGCACACCAAGATTTTAGCTTGTTTTCAATAAACTTGACTACATCATGTCCAACATTTATATATGATTGTGCTGGTAAACAATAAAACATTTGTGTGTGGTAGCTTTTTTTTTTAATAGAAAGACCTGTGGATTTATTTGCCACTAGCAGGCTTAAAGCTTTTCCAGCGCATGAAAACCATCTTAACAAATAAGCGCATCTCCATCCAAACAAGAAAAAGGGTCCTTCAGTGCTACATAGAACCTATTCTAATGTATGGTTGCGAGGCGTGGACGGTGTCAAAGCAGATAGAAAAGAAACTGAAAGCAATAGAAATGTGGTTTTTAAGACGAATGCTCCGCATCTCTTGGACAGAAAAGAAATCAAACAAAGAAGTTTTAGAAGAAGCTCAGGCAAAACCATCAATAATTAACAAGGTGAGGAAAAGGCAAACAACATTCTTTGGCCACATGATGAGAAGAGAGGGACTAGAACATCTAGTGACGACAGGAATGGTTGATGGGAAACGCAGTCAAGGAAGGCAAAGAGAAAAAATGTCAGACGGGATGAAGGGATTGAAGGAGTGGCTACAAATATCAAAGGTTATAGATATGATGAAACTAACCAGAGAAAGAGAGATATGGAGGGACATGATCACCAACGCTATGAGGCATGGTACCTGATGATGATGATGATGATGTCTTGTACTGATTCGGTACGCCACGATGAGATAATCACGCAACTGACAAAGTTAAAGGTGGATGGAAAGGATCTAAGGGTGATCAAAAACATATATATATATTGGGAACAAACAGCAGCAATGCGAGTTGATGGGGAAATCAGTACTTTCCAACAAATAAAGCGTGGTGTAAGACAAGGATGTGTGCTCTCTCCAGACCTTTTCTCTCTTTACAGTGAAATAATCATGCGAAACTTGAAGGACATCCTGGAATAAAAGTGGGAGGTCACAATATCAACAACCTTAGATATGCCGACGATACAGTATTGTTAGCAGAAAACAACAATGATCTACAAAATTTAGTAAACATTGTAGAAGAGGAGAGCAGGAAAAAAGGATTAGAACTGAACAGTAAAAAGACAGAGGTAATGGTTATCAGCAAGGAACAGATATCGCCGACGAGTGACATCTATATCAAAGGAACCAAACTCAAACAAAGTGACCGCTTTAAATATCTAGGGGCAATAATATCAGGCGATGGCAAAAAACTTGATGATGATGATGATGATCCTGATTAAAAGTAAAACGATGCAAATGTTTGAAATTAAAATAATAATCCGTGAAGTACAGTAAGTCCTTTTTTTTATGACATCTCGAATAACGAGAATTAGATGTTAGAAAATCCCTGTTTTTCTCCATGTCATTGGCACCTTATAATTTATATAGAAATAACAAGAACCCAGATCAGCTAACCAATTTTATAAATCTGCTCTTTTTTGTGTCACCAGTGGTCCAGCCCAGTCACTCTCTCTGCATATTTCCTTACTGTCGCTGACATAACTGGCAAACCCACCCTCACCTATAGTTCTATACCTGCAACGTTTTTTTCCATAAAATTTTGCAACTTGTGCAGTCTGGAAGTAAAATTTTGCAACTGTAGAAAGTCTGGATCAAAACATGTTATAATCTATTAAAATATATGAGCTTTTCAATCGTACTGAAAAATTCCTTGGGAAATGTATCAGACTGGTGCATATTGATATCCCTGAAAAGGAAAAGTTTTGCTGTCTCAATCTTGCTATAAAGAATGAAAACATTCATAATGTTGGTTCTAATTAAATCTAATGTTCAAGACAACCACATTGCATATGATTATGAGGATAAAAAAGGGGATAGGAATTGCGGATGACACAGTAGGGAAGAGCAAAGATGTGGCATGTGGGATCAAATAAAAATTGTATTTTCGGCCTCCCTCAACTTGATAAGTGAGGCTCTCTATGTCAGTCTATTTGCAATTTTTATTTGATCCCACATGCCACATCTTTGCTCTTCCCTACTGTGTCATCCGCAATTCCTATCCCCTTTTTTATCCTCATAATCATATGCAATGTGGTTGTCTTGAACATTAGTTTTAATTAGAACCAATCCACCACCACTACTACTACTACTACTACTACTACTACTACTACTACTACTACTACTACTACTACTACTACTACTACTACTACTACTACTACTACTACTACTACTACTACTACTGCTGCTGCTGCTGCTGATACTACTACTTCTACTTTTGCTGCTGTTGTACATTTTTATTAAAACATTCAAACGTCTAATAAATTATTTATTGATTGTACATTCAAAATTAGTTTATAGATGACCATACTGCAGGTTAAGAGTAAACTACTTATTGTATTAAATTTTTTTCTAGTGATGCTGATCTGTACTATATAAAGCATTTATTTCATGCATTCTTTACCTGATTTGGTAATTGATATACAAAATGATGTAACAATTGACAGACAAGGAAAAGTAGAGTGCGAAGAATAGTTTTAAAAAGTAAGGTATTTATTAGCAAGACCTTGGTTTCAATGCTTACAGTGCGGTGGTAGAAAACTTTGTTACGAGCAATGTTATGATCTTGTTAATGCCACAATCATCAAGTACTTTCATCACCTTAACTAATAATTTTCTTCAGGCCTATTGCTTTGCCTGCCTTATTCTTTCTTATGGATTTGTAGATATTTAGCCCTGCACATTTTTCTTCATGGCATTGTGGTAGTTTTCTGTTTTTCAAAAAGTTGTTCCGTCCCTCTAACTAAAATGTTCTCTCTTTACCCTCTTCTATTCTAAACAACCCATGGATGAGCATATCTTCTTTGACTGTGATCTCTTGAATGTTTTTGCACATCATCTCGCTGGTTGAGAGACATATATGTAACTCAAAGAGTTACAGATCATTACATTATATTTAGCCGCTACACCCGCTTTTTGTGGACACTTGTCATTAATCCATTTCTCCTCGCTAGCCATGACATCTTGAGTATGGAGAACTGCTGATGTCAGAAGAGATGTTAAAAACTTCTTTTTTTTTATCACTGTATGAGCCCTATAATCAATAAAAAAAATAAAATAAAAAAAAAATTAAATAAGTTTTTCCAAATCTGAAAAATTTTGCTCTTGACCCCAAATTTGCTGTCTTTTTTTTTTTTTTAAAGTGGTAAAGTTTGCTCCCATATTTAACTCCCTAGAGTAACACCAATCCTGTTATAATCTTTTTAATCGTGCAGGATGAAAAAGCGTCCACTTCAAATGATACAAACAAGAATGCAGGTCCTGAAGAATCCTCAGAATCCCTTTTGTCAGAAAGTTCAGTGGCAGAAAAGAAAGAAAAAGAGCCTGAGGCAACTTTTGAGATGTTATCAAATCCAGCGCGCACAATGAAGGTATGTGGATTTTCTAGTAATTTGTACTTAATTTTCTTTACAAAAAGAAATAGCCTTAATAGAATAATTAGATTTTTGTTTGTTTTTGTTTTTGGTCTTTTATTTTATGGCCTGGAATATTGTGGCTCAGGAACATGATTGATGATTTTTATTATGCTACCTGAACTTTTGTTATTATTCACTGTATCCACCATATATGTATAAATATCTAGGATTTCGTGTACAGCTGATAATACAGTACATTTCAGACCCAAGGAACTAGCTTGTTTATTTTCAATAGTTTTTTAGATGCAAGGTTCAATGAATCCATAGACAGCATCATGTTGCCTTTTTTTTTTTTTGCGGCTTTGTCTTTTTGATCTCCTATAGGCTATCATGCTTGCCTTCCGTCTCAGTGCTACCAATCTTCTTCCCCTTTCGAGGGTCAGGGGGGAGAGGTTCAGGAATCTCTGAAAATCCGCAGTGGCGCGGAGCTGGGCAAAAATCCGCGCCAGTTTGCGCCAATCTCCTGGCCCGAAATATATAATGAATGACACGGGTTGCCAGAGCGGAGCAGGAAAAAAGGGAAATCCCGCCTATTTCGTGTCCAATATGGACTTAGTGAAAGAGTCGTTCTGGACATTTCGGCTGGAAATATTTAAATATTTTTTTACTGACGACACTGAAAGTTCTTTCTCTTTCTCATTATTTGCATATTTCTGTGCTTAGTTTGTTGTAGCACGACTTACGAAGAAACTGTTACTAGATTAAAAGATCGAAATCTACATCTTACTCTTCAGTTCTTTCTTTCTCATTCGATATTACATTTAGTCTTAGAAATCTAGATCTAATCTAGCCATTACAGGTATAGTTAGTGTTTCCTTAACGTTTATGGGTAATTACCGCATTCTGACAAAGACAGAAAGAGGACTTGTTAAAGAAATTGACAGTGACTGTCAATGTGAGTAGAAATATTAGTGGCTGGAGATGCTTGTAGTCAAAAGAAGTATTGACAAAGTAGTGAAGTTGGACTTGGAGAAAGCATTGTGAAAATTAACTCGTCAGGAAGGCAAGTTGTGAGTGGTGTAGTTTATAACAGCATTGTTTCTAGGCAAATTTCTTTTTTACTCCTCAGCTGTTCAAGAAATTTTTATTTTTATTTTTCATCACAGTAATTCACACATTTTTGTCCAGATGGGGGTAGCCATAATCTTCTGTTGTTCCGATGAAAGCTCAGGACTGGAAAAGTTTTCAACTGACATCCCTGGAGGGTGAACTGGCTCAAGTGATAGTGCGTTAATACTAGATCAGGAGGTCCAGGGTTTAAATCCCACGATTAGTCAAAGTTTATTATTGCGATTTTGGCCCCTACTGATTGGGTCGGTGTCAATATAATGTGAGCGGGTGAGACTGCCCACTGGAGTCCAGATCTTTCTGCCCTGTCTTGTATGTGGTAGCACAATATAGCCTAAAAGGTGCTGGCGTTGGCTGTAAAGGAACCTACTCAACTCTACTCTTCCGCTTTCCTTTGATGCCTATATTTTTTCACTCTTTAGCTTAATTAATAAAAAATGTCACTTGTAAAACTTTAGTCTAATGGGAAATCGTATTACTCTTTGTTAACAAGACGTCTCATAAACTGTAAGCTTGCCGCTGACAACTCCCGTTCATTGTATCAGAGGGAAGGTATGAGATTAGCTTTATGGTTTAAAGGAGATTTTATTTAGACAAAGAAGAAAAATGTGGGGTTTATATCTGTTCATTGAATGTAAGCCCACATTTGTTAGATTAGAGTTGTACTTTATGTTACATTACAAGGACTCACAAGTCTTTTTGTCTATCGGGGGAAGTTAGAAAAAGCATTACCAACATTGGCTGTAGATCTAGATAGGAATTTTAAATAGTATGTTTTCAAGGTTACCTCTCAGTAGACGAGGATGCATTTTCTTTCTTTAAGGGGACAAAAATTATTATACATGTCAAGTACAGTGTGGAATTTATAAGCAAAAATAGTGTTGCATTAATAACATAACAGTCCATCTAAAAAAAAAGCCTGTATAAAATTGTTTTTCTTTTAATGTAACTGTGATTTTAAATTAAAATTTAAAGTTAATTTTTTTTTTTTTTGTAAAACTAACAGGTGGGGAACTATTCAGATATTCTTATGGTGGTTCAGTGCTATCTTCGTCTATCAGTGAGTTTTGTTTTGATATCAAATTATAAGATCTCAAATTTAAGTAGAGTGCTAGAACTAGAAAGGTGTAAAGTACACATTCATAGATGGGTCCTTTTCATAAGGAGGGCGAGGGGGTTCAATGGCAGAGTGTGCATCTTGTATTTGGGCGATTTGTATTTTACTAATGGTTTTGCGTTCCCCAGGCCCAGCTGAAGGTTTTATCCTTGGAAGGCTTTCGTTACTCCCCTGTGAAGGACCTGGCCCATGGCGGCATCATAATGTTGAAGAATTCTCAACCTGGTGAATCTGAAGAGATAGTGGAGACTGTGCAGGCAGGAGGGCCTAAGGCAGAGGAAGAAGAGGAAGAGCCTGAACCTCCAGAGCCATTTGAGTATACCGAGGATTAAAGGAGCTTTGGTTTTATATAATTTGGACTTGGGACAACAATCGGGCTTAATAAAAAATAATTTGTTTTGAAGTGTGATTACAGTATGTATTTTGTAAATCATATATACGTTTCTACTTTTCTTCTTTTGAGTGAATGAGAGATTTGCATCTTTAAAGTGTTATCTTTTTTTTTAGTGTCTGCCATGAGTGTTTAGTTCCTTGGAATGGCAAAATGTGTATATCTGCTGGTTATTTTTTTTTTTATGTTTGTGCGTGTGTGTGTATCTGAAATTTATATAAAAATAGACTTTTTTGTTTGTTTTTTGGTCTTTAACCTATAAAGTATATATTCTGGTACATGTAGACTTTACAGTGGAAACCTCTACAATTATAAACTAAGTCGGATAATTCAAATTTCTCATGAACCAAATTTTGCCATAAGAATTAAGATTATTTTTTGCTCTTTGGCTCTGTTGGAAAGGAAGTGATAATTCAAAGTCTTCATTCTTTTAATTCTAAGCTAGAATTATCAAAAGGCCTTACAAAAGTATCATCTCTCACGCAGAATTAAATGATTCTTATATTGCCCAAAATATGAAGAAATTGGATTGAGAAAAGTTTGCTATAGAAAGAAAACAATAGGAAAATACATTAAATGCAATTTTTCACAAACGGTAAGCTGTTGTCTATATTTTTTACAGATTTGTGGTTCAGGTCTGTCCCCTTATGTAATTTGAACCCTCTTAATTCAAGGTTTTGATTCAATCCCAAGCATTTGAGTATTGAGTATAAATATAATTAAATGAGATTGAATAGGAAAATTGAAAAGGAACATTACCTGCAGCTTTGTCACAATATCCACTTTTTTTTCATTTAAAGGATAATTTTCAATGGAGTGAAACTGTTGAATGACTAAAACATTTGCAAGTAATAAAGATTGGATACATGATTATCATAGTGTGTTCTAGTTTTACTTATTACAAAAAGTACTGGTTAGTGAGTTCTAATTTTACTGAAACGTTACCGTAACATTACTTCACATCAAGTACCGTAGATTTAAATCTTAGTTCAGGGCCTAAAAAGCAAGTAGTCATATTAACTGGAATTAAAACTTTGGAGTAAGGTCGAACATCAGCATATATAGGATATATTGTGGACAGGTCCCAAGACTGACGCCTGACAATTTTATGTGCTGCCACACACGAGACAGGGCGGGGTCGCGGGGATACCATGACTCTTGTCTCAGCCGATCACATTAGACCAACACCGATCCAACCAGTAGGGGGAGACATCACCAGGGCTCGAACCACGGTCTCCTGGGTGGGAAGCTAGTGTTGATTTATTTTCTACCGCAGGGCTACCTCGCCCCCAGGAAATTAAGGTAGGCTAGTTCTTTTCACAATTGATAACAAGAGGGCTCCAGTTTACATCTAAAAGAAATCAATCTTTCTTCATCACCAGTAAAATTAACCCAATGCTTCTTACTACATTTGTATGAGCCTGTCTCATTAACCAAATTATTGCGCTAACTAAATGAACTCTCATTGGAAAAGGAACTTACTTCACAAAATAAATCTTGCTACCACCCTTTCTTCAAATTATTATTTTAAAAAATATATTTAAACAGACAGAAAAATTATCTAATATATGATATGTATGCTGACATCAATGAAAAAAAATAATTAATGAAGTGAAAAATTAAACAAAAACACACCTTGTTCATTATTTCAACTGGTTTATCTTTTTATAGCGGCTCTTTGAGTCTTTCCCATGACATCTGCAATAGCAGAAACCCTATTTTTTTTTTAGACCTGATGACTTAGATGATTTAGATCTGGCATTGAATGCATGCGAAAAATAATTTTTTAATTAAATTAATAGTACACTTCAATATATGTGGTGAAGTGCAGGATTACAACTTCGGGTGTGTTCGGTCTGAACTGATTTGGCTCTGCCGTGCATAAAGATCAGTTTGATCTGCCAACAGGGATGGGGGGGAGTAATGATCAAAAACTTATAAAGGATTTGAAATAGTGTCAAAGTCTATGACAGTTCCAGTAAAGGTTGAATTCTTTGACATTTATATTGTTCAAAGTCTCAGTCCATTCTTTAGTAACTGTTGTTTGTGGCCCAGTGTCGTCATTGTCACTGCTATATAGATCTAATTTTGGTTCCCTCTCCGTCTCAATCTCAACATTAATCATTTAATGTCAGATTCATCACCCGAATAAACCCCAATGTCCCCAGTTCACTCACCGCTTTTAGAAGCTAAAGAAATCAGGAAGTCCAGGGCCATCTTTTAAAGTTTCAGAAGAAAACTGTAGATATATAGATCTAGAGATAAGAATTGCCAAATCTTCAAAAAATTGTTTACAACGTTCTATTCGGTGAAATCGAAAGCTGTAGACGGCTAGTTCCAGTTTCAACATTGCTCTACACCCAGGCGCTGTTACAACTTACATTGTACCTTGCGTACGCTTTTGTTTCGCGGCACAAGAGAGCTACACCGCTGGAGCATGAAGAAGTATTGTGTTCAAAGAGATTAAGAATGATTATTTGGACAAAATAAGTAAAACCTGACGTTTTGTAACATAACATGTGGGGTACTAAAAATCCAACCTTTTGTGAAAAAAGCAACAAACACGAGTTAATTAAATAGGACACACATCCATGTCAGATAGCAGTACATGTAATAGTAGACTTAGGACTAATGCAAGTATCTGCATCAATTGGCAGCATCATGCGGGTGTCATTTGTTCAAATTTTTGCCTGTGCACCTGGATACTCTCAATTCTGGAGAGTAGATTGTTTGCAAACTATAGGGTATACATTTTTTGTACTGTAACGTGGATTGTTGGGGTAATGCACAGTCTCTGTTGTAGAGCCCAGCTATCAGTTATAAAATTATATACAATGTATTGTAATTTGTAGCGGGGCTTCAGACAGTGATCCGACATCCACTGGCTCAACACAAATAATAAAGTTAACTCCTTCTTGTAGAAATATTGAAGAATAACTTTATTAACTATAAACACGTCTAGGGTATTGAAAATGTTATAAAGAAATCTCTTCAATAATTAAATCCACAGCTGCAATAACAATCTGTGATCAATTCCACAACTGCAATAGCAATCCGTAATGGCAACACAACGGCTTCTAATAATAATAACAAATGCGCTCAGACTCTCCGACGAACCACAGCATCCACAAAATGAACTCTAGGTCACCCCCCCCCCCCCCCCCCCCCCAATAAAACAACCAAATATAATAATATGTGGCAAAAGAAATCACAATCAAACAGACTGTTACTTTCGTGACTCCATAAAAAATTATGCAAAAAATGCAAGAAAAAATGGCACATCGAGAACTTTTGCGGATCTTCAGTACACTTTCCGAAAACTAAAAGAGGTCGACCAAAGAAGCAGCTGGAGGAGGAGCACATTCTAGAAATTGGAGGCTGCACCGAAAAGTTGATTGTCAATATTGCCATAGATTCAGTTTCGACAAAAATGGAGCTCGGCACTGGTTCAGGACAATCAAAGACTACTACTCTATCTCCAAGAAAGAATCTCGACTCCAGAGCACAGATGTCCGGTTAAAGAGACCTCCACTGGCAAAATGCTCTCGCCGTTGGGCAAAGTTAGAGTTCCGGTAGAGAAAGAGAACAAGCAGAAATATCTTGACCTCTACATTTTAAAGAAGGGCAATATTTGGACATCAATGGTTATCGGAATTCCCCGTAAATATCGCTGACATCAAACAAGTTCAGATAACATAAAGCCAGGAACAAAGAAAATCTCTCCAATCTCAAGGATGACTTTTCACAATTCTTTGGAACTGGCATTGAAAAGATTAAAGATATGACAGCGTCAATCCGAATCAGAAAAGATGCCAACTCAAAGTTCCTAAAGGCAAGACCAGTACCTTTCTCATTGAAAGCTAAAGTCGTAAACACACTAGATGGCTTTGAAAGCCAAGGAGTCATTTCTAAAATCACCCATAGCGAGCGATGGGCTACATCCATCGTTCCAGTTCTGAAGACGAATGGTGGCGTCATAATTTTCGGAGATTATAAAATCACCATCAGTCGTGTTTTGGATTCAAAAAGTGGTCTCTCTAGAACAGGAGAAAGAAGTTCTCCAAAATAGACATCAGGCAAGCTAGTACCTTCAGCTACCACTTGATCACGAGTCAGAAAAGTTGACCACAATTAACACAAGCAAATACTGTACGTGCACAACCGCTTAGTATTTGGCATCACGTCTTTGCCAGCATTGTGGCAACGGAACATGGATGATATTTTGTTGGGTATACAGGGACTGCAATGCTACCAAGTCGAATCATTGTGTCTGGACGCACAGACAAAGATCACGAAAAGCGTCCCCGGGAAACACTGAACAGACTCCGGACTTCGGACTGAAGGCCAACTATGGAAAACGCTCCTGTTATCAAAACGTGGTTATCTTTGGTGGTACATGTATCAAGATCAGCGGACAGGAAATACACAAGACCGAAGACAACGTGAAAGCTGTACAAGAAGCAGCAATACCAGCGTCAAAAACTCAGTTGAGATCATTTATTGGACTGGCGATAATTACCGCAAATGGTTACCAAACATAGCCTATACTTTAAAACCGCTGTACGATCTGCTGCAGGGAACACCCCATACAACTGGTCAAAATCATGCCAGACAGCATTCGACAAAATCAAAGATATGATCTAATCAGATCTTGTGCTGACCCATTTAAACCCAAAGCTACCTCTCAAGCCCACAACGGACACCTCACCATATTACGGCCTCGGGGCAGTTCTTTCTCACACCGCAGAGGAAGGAGAAGAGAAACGGATCATTTACGCATCATGCACATTGACTAAGGCTTAACAAAACTACTTTCAGCTGGACAAAAAAAGCACTGGGAGTTGTGTGGGCAGTCAAGAATTTCTTCTTTTGTCTATGTGGAAGACATTTCACACTGCTGACATACCTCCAACCTCTGAAATTTATTTTCAGCCCAACAAGAGGCACGCCAGCCATGACAACAGCAAAGCAGCAAAGATATGCAGCTTTTCTCTCCGGTTTCAACTATACAATCCAGTATTTGAAGTCAAAAGCAAACGCCAACGCTGACAGTCTGTCCAGACTTCCTTTACCAGTTTCCTCAGTGTGGGGGAGGGGTGGGGAGTAGGTGCTTAAAACCAAGAGGAATACATGTATTTGTGGATAAAGTGTGAAGCATTAGACAGACACTAAATACAACGAATAAATGAGATTGAAAAGAAGTAAGAGATCACTTACAGCTATTGAAATCACTACCCCACTCTCGCGGCTGCGACAGGAGTCATGATATCCCCGCCCTGTCTCGTGTGTGGCAGCACAGAAAATTGTCAGACGTCCGTCTTGGGGCCCGTCTACAATATAGCCTATATAGTGCTGCTGTTGGACGTTAAACCAACCAACCCAACCCAACCCCACTCTCACAAAAGCGTTTTTGTAAGCTTTTGAAATCGACACTGTGTGGTTGAGCCGCACATCAGTATAAAATCTAACTTAGACCTAATTACATGTAAATACATTATGTACATCTCTGGGCCCTATCTTTTTCTGGACTAAGTGAAAGACGTGTTGTTTAAATTGAATGTCATGGAGAGAGGGGTGGTTGCGTCCATCGACTAACGGATTAATTACAAGACGTAGGTAGGCTGTCCTACTCCTAATAAATAATGTGGTCTGCAGTCCAAACGCCAACTCGATCACTCTACATTGTAATTGTACATGTAGTAGGGTCAGCATTTCTAGTCTAAAAATGTCACGAGATTGGATGAGTCGGGGTGGAAATACACACATGTATCCACACAGCTACAAGCGAGTTCTGTTTTTACGGCACAAGCAATGTCGAGACAGTTGATTTCAGCTTTACTTTACATTAATTTTGCTGTAGTTTTTTTTAACTAAAGGCTTTCAGTTATAGTATACCGGTATTCGAGGAGACGAGTTGTACTGTAGGTAATACATATTTTTTTTAATGTGTAGATATAGGATTGTTTCCTTTAAGCCTTTTGACATTAGGTGTATAAACCTACAAACACGTGTGACGTTCTCGTCGATGTGTTACGCCAGTCAAATAATCTTAACTTAATCCAGTCTGTTACTCGTAATCTATCTACTGCAATTATAACGTTTATGCTACATTTGATATAATCGCAAGTGAAGGCTGTCCCCAATTGTAAAGCTTAAATAAAGTGATCGCCATCCATTGGATATATGCAAGGGCGTACCTTAAAATATTCTCAGTTCAAACAAGTAGGGTAGAAGCAAAATTAAGGCTTGGCTTTACACAAGCATGTAAGGCGCAGCGTGGATCTTAAAAAATAAAAATAAAAATTTTGAATTTTTCCTCCGCAAGAATTCCATACAGATGTTTGTTTTTTTCCCTGTCTTGTCTGATCATCAGCTACTAGCCTACTAGTACTAACTACAGTACGAAGTAGACCATGCGCCCCAATAAACATTGTTCTATTTCATCAGTCCTTTTTCCATGAGTTTCGACTAACTCCCTATGAAATAATTATCTCATTATTTTCTTACCATAAGTCCAGACTATTTATAGTCCAAAGCGTCGCAAATACTTCTCTGTTTACTACTATAGCCAGTTGACCTTTCTACTCCTACATATGGCTTCGACATTCTTCAGCAAAGTTGCATCAAGATATTAGGAAAAATCGAAGCAGATTGGCAATCAGAAGGCAATATATTGTGTATTGATTGGTCCTCATCGTGTGTGTACTCGCTATCGCTGGTGAGGTCGGCAAAAAATAATATGAAATGTTTACAGGGATAAAGACATCGGCAGTTTGTATTAACTAACATGGACCAAAAGATGAGACGTAAATGGTATTTTTCAAGGAAATGTCCACAACTCTATTGTTAGGAGGTGAACCATGCAAAACAACTGATGGGAATAAACAAAACATTTCCGTGGTATGTGAAAACCAGGACTTATTAATAGGCCGCTAGGTGAAATAATCGTCTAATCAATACAGATCAAATGCGGCTATTTTCACCATGCCGATCGAAATACTATTCAACACTATAGTATATAATAATAATCGCGTTCCATTCGTATACATTTACAGAGGTAACTAGTTAAATTATCCTTCATGGTGACGCACATTTCGCAAGGACACTCATCCCTGTAGGCAATAATAGAACTGAGAATCACAACATCTAAATTTGGCAAGTTTAATAGGAAACATTAAGCACACCTTTGTATGGAACGATCCTATCCCCTGCTGAATCCAACATTTCTTTTCATTTTAAACGCTCTTCCCCACAAGATACATACGCATATATATATATATATATCAAATATTAATAACAGCATCACAAAAAAGCGAGTAACACTAACCTATAGACTACAACACTATTGTACTGCCACAGACAATAAAATAAATATCCCCCCTCCTCCTCCTGCTCCTCCTTCTCCTCCTCCTCCTCCTACTACTACTACTACTGCTGCTGCTGCTGCTGCTACTACTACTACTACTACTACTACTACTACTACTACTACTACTACTACTACTACTACTACTACTACTACTACTACTACTACTACTACTACTACTACTACTACTACTACTACTACTACTACTACCGCTATTGCCTTACTAATACCAAACCGTTTTTGCTGATTTTATCTTTTTCTTTTGTAATGGCACCATTATAAGCCCGCACGAACAACCTCTCGTTCCCAACTGGCATAATTATGCGCAGTCGCGACTGACACCGCGGGGAACTGGGCCCGCTGTATAAAAGTTCTGGGCCTCAGATCGGAATCTAGATAAGATTCTCTGTTGAAAGACTTTTAGTTTAAGAACCAGTGACAAAAAAAGACTGTTATATAAAGAGAAGAATATTTGTACGATTGACTGTGTAATAAAACAGATGAGCTGCTTTTCTACAACCTAAAACTATAGGCCTACTGTCTTGCTATCATCAGCTGCAGAACATTATTTTAACTGCGAATAATCTTCTCAACCGAATAATCTTCTCAACCGCTTTTAGTAATCACTTTTACAGGAAGGTAAGTTTTTTTTTTTTTGTGTGTGTGTTACTGTTTTGTTGTTGTTGCCTTTTTAATCACCAGAGTGAGGTGTTTAAGCTCCGAGTAATTTTTTTCTCATGACTTCTTGAATAAAGGCATAAAAACAATAATTATTGCAGATTTGCTATAATGTATAATTACAGTAGGGAACATAATATTATTTTACGTCTAAAATATTACTGTATGGCATCATGTGATTTGACACATTTCTGTTGTTGACGTAAATAACAATTGCTCAATACGTCTTAGGGAGAAAAAAAAAAAAAAGATTTTTTACCATAATTGTGCGTATGAAAATTTTTGAAATTCTAACGTTCACATTATTTACTAGAAATGATGATAAAAGTAAAAGGATAAAATATTTCTTTCTTTCTTTCAGATATGTTTCTCTCTAAAAAAATCTATTTCCTCGAAAATAATGTTCAGTTCTCTAAAGGAACTAAAATAATATAACTAGATTTGTTCGGTACTCAAGCCACTGTAGCAGCTATGCTACAACAACATTAATGAACATGGAGAAGAGATAAAATGCTTAATCAAATAACTAGATATAGACTTCTATTACTCATAGGTCTACACATAATTTTGTTTATTCTTTCCATTCAACATGTTCACGTGCGGGGCTCTGCTCGGGTTATAATAATGAATTCTAGATCTATCGAATGGGGGTCTTTCGGGGTTTAAAAACATTCGAACACAATTTAAATTCTATATGGACCTACGTCGACTATCATCGAAAAAGGGGGTAAACATGGATCTAAAAGAAATGTTATCTACAAAGAAATACTGTAAAATATCTTAGCGTGAGTTATCAAGACTATTGATATGCCCTTTTAAGTGGTGCACCCATTTGAATCACATTTACTTTGTTTAGCTTTTTTGGTTTTAAACTTCTATCTCTACAACTATGCTTTATCATTTTAGTTGCGCACAGTGTCCCAAAATCCAATGGCAAGGATATAACCTACTAGGCTTAGGCCTATCTGGCAAGGATATAACCTACTAGGCTTAGGCCTATCTGGATGTAGATCTAGATCTAAATAGACATAATAGTTTTGTTATTATTCTTTTTGGGAATAAAATGCTCATTTTCGTGTCCGATCCTGAATGACTCTCAATGTAGTCATGCTTAATAATAATTACGATTGTACATGTACTTAATGATTTTTCCGTTCAAAGAACGGGGTCTCAACTTGATTTTTCTGTGAACACATAACCGTTTTCTTAGAATGCTTGGTTATTTATGAAAACAATTTATGATCTGTAAATGCAATTAGGTGGGTAAGTTTTCTTATGACTAATAAAAAAATGTCCAAACAAAAGATTATATACTGCAATCAAAAGCAAAAACGACAAAACAAACAAAGTGTTTACACTAGAGTTCTATTTGTGTTTTTCAGCTAGGTAACTATTTGTGAAATTATTTTCACTTTCTAAAGGTACGGATTCTGAAGAAACACTAATTTGAGTTATACCACTGAAAATCTATCTGCAATCCTTCAGCTTCGCCCATCCCACTATCCCCACGAATCGCGTGGGTTCTTAACTATACGAGATAACTTATTATACGTTAAATATAGATAATTATACATCTAACTTCTTCATTGGATGGTTAGAAAATCCAGAAATATGTACAGTTCTTAAAAAAAAAAAAACACCTTTCCATAATGTTAAACAAGAGAAGTTATGTGATCTCGAAAAGGTACAAATTCAAATAATATGTAACTTCAGAATGTCTAAGAAACAACAAAACAAAACAACAACAACAAAAACAACAACAGCAACAACAACAACAACAAAAACGCTGTTCATGGCTAAAACCTTGAGACGGACAGCGTATCTTATAGGTGTTTCCTTTAAGTTTAATTATATAAGAGTTAATGAGAGCAACCATGTATAAACCTTCACACTAAACCTTAGCATCAGCAGACCGTGTCGAAAGATTCCATAGAAGGGATCAGGAAATCTTTAGAAATCCATGACACCATTCAGATTTGGTCGATTTATTATTGCTTAGTACGTGCTTTTTTGTATCGAAAAGAAATTCTCTGATCAATTGGTCAAAATAAAAAGCAAGAACCTAAACTAATGAAGCGTTGAGCTATACATGTTCTCACGCCTTATCTGTTAAAAACCGTCACTGCAACAATAGAAAATAAAAGGAGTTTTTTTCTAGGGTAAAAATAAAAATTATACATTGGAAGCATGTCATTTTCAGTTTTAACCACTGTTAAACCTAAACATTTATTATAGGTATTAGCATTACTGCAAAGTACTAGGCTAGTAGTAGTAGTAGTAGTAGTAGTAGTAGTAGTAGTAGTAGTAGTAGTAGTAGTAGTAGTAGTAGTAGTAGTAGTAGTAGTAGTAGTAGTAGTAGTAGTAGTAGTAGTAGTAGTAGTAGTAGTAGTAGTAGTAGTAGTAGTAGTAGTAGTAGTAGTAGTAGTAGTAGTAGTAATATAGAAATGTATCCACAAAGGAATCAAGAGTACAACAGTTAAGATTACACCTACTCAGTTGCTAAGGACCTAACAGTAGATGCATGTGCACACGTAATAGGAATAATATAATAATAAAGAGAAGAATACGCACAACTTAGCAACTGAGGGACACAATAAATCAAACACAACTAGAAATTATAGAGAAAATACATGTAAACGTTTCGCCTTTAATGGCTTCGTCAATAATAAAACAGTAATAGTCTCGTAGTAGTAGTAGTAGTAGTAGTAGTAGTAGTAGTAGTAGTAGTAGTAGTAGTAGTAGTAGTAGTAGTAGTAGTAGTAGTATTAGTAGTAGTAGTACTAGTAGGAGCAGCAGCAGCATTAGCAGTAGCAGCAGTCTGACCTCAGTTTTATTACTGAAGTATGCTGTGTATGCTCTTTTTCATGATTATCAAACCTGCCTAAGATTTGTATGTTTTACGAGCTGCTTAAGAGCTCAATAGTAGCTTTGTTCTTTCTTTGAATATAAATTATATGTTGTGATATGTACCGAGGTCTCATTCACAAGTCTGATGATGGGCTGTACGGTTTAAATATAATAATTATAATATTGAACTTTTGCTATCTAATTATCTTGAAAACCTTTACATTGTGGCATTCAAGAATACAAACAATTGTTTTTTACAAATCGCTTAACTAATGATGTTTTACTCAGTTTTAGGTGTAAAAGCTGGGATGATGTAAGCATCGAGATTAGCCTACCAATCCTGCGGAAAGTCCATGTTATCCCTGAACAGTAAATCTGTAGCCCCAGCACGGATACTTTATTTGCGTCAAACCAGTGCAGGCAAAATGTTGTTTCAAACGATTTGGGAGTTGCATAAGCATTTTATGTTCTTAACAGGCGATTTTTCTAGTTCGGGAAGACGCATTACAGCGTAGATACATTTTAACCGTCTAGTGGTGAATGGCTAACTAGGTTGATCTTCCGATTGTTTTGACAGTTAGGGGACGTAGCCATGTTTTTTTTTAATTAACTTATTTGATAAAATATTAGATACTATAATTAGTATAAAATGAACAAGCTTATAAAACTATTTTTTAATGTGAGAGAAAGTTTATGTCTGTCCATTGTTTTTTGTCCTAGCTAGATGAATCTTTTCCCCTTCAAGTAAAGTCAAATTGTTTTCCGCTCATTCTGATTGTAAAATAAAGTATATCATAGAGATAATATTGGATGGGATATATTTTGATGATAAAAATGAACAGAGAGAAAATGTTTGTAATGAGATATGATGTAATGAGAGCTCAGTAATGCGTAAATCACGACAATGACCCAGTTCTATAAACATCCTTTCTAAGGGAAGTATAAGTCAAGCTAAAAGGCAGCTCTGAACAGACAGAATGTTCTCAATCGATCGTAGAAGTCTCCGCAATAAAGCCTTATAAAAGAGGTGTAAAAGCTGTTTGCTTAAAACCACTGAAACCCGATTGCCCTATCGTTATGATAATGATAGTATAAGTTATTAGTATTACCACATTAGTAAATAATAATAATAATAATAATAATAATAATAATAATAATAATAATAATAATAATAATAATAATAATAATAATAATAATAATAATTTTACTTATATAGCGCTTTCCACCGAAGTATCAAAGCGCTTTACATTATTCAAGATAAAAGCATATAAAAAACCTACATCTTAAACATAAATTATACACAATGCAATAGACTGGTGATAATTGAAATACATAGCAGCATACAAAAAAAAAACACAATAACTAATGCGATCATGGTGGTTGGGTAACAATTCTAATTTGACAGATATTTTTGAAAAAGAAATGTTTTTAAATGTTTTCTAAAAAGGGACTCACTAGAGATTGATCTTATTGAAAGAGGTAGAGAGTTCCAAACAGTAGCCAGCTTTGGAAAGGGATATAGGCTTGAACAGAGCCAGCTTTGGAAAAGGATCGATCTCCATATGATATAAGATTGGTCCTAGGAGTGTGCAAAAGATTTTTGTTATCAGATCGTAACTGACGTCCAGGATTGTACGGGGAAATAAGTTCTTTTATATAGGAAGGCGAGTTGTTACCTTGCGCTTTAAAACAAAGAAGAGCAATTTTGTACTCAATTCTAGCCGAAACGGGGAGCCAATGAAGGGTTCTGAGCATATGAGTAGAACTGGTTTTGTCGTAGAAATCTAATCCTAATACAAGTCTGGCTGCTCTGTTCTGAACTCTCTCTGTAATTTATGTATTTGACAATTAGGGAGGCCAGTTAGTAAAGAATTTCAATAGTCTAGGCGTGATAGCACAAATGCACAAACCACTGTTCTAAGTGACTCATAGTCAAGGTATTTCTTCATTTGATTAATCTTTTTAAGTTCGTAATTTAATATTTTAGTTATGTTGTTGATGTGGTCATCCATAGTAATACAAATGTCGAGAATCACGCCTAGGTTTTTTGCCTTAAAACAAACTTCAACTTTGCTTTTATCTATTGAAAGGTTTAGACTAGGTATACTATTTAAATTGTGTCTTGTCCCACATAAAAGTACTTCGGTTTTGTTACCGTTCAGCTTTAATTTGTTGCTTAACATCCAACCTCGTATGGTCTCGCAACATGCCTCCAAATCGTCAACATGCCTCGAAATAGTTATTCAAAATCATGACAAGTTGACCTGAATGGTAAGATGGTAATGGTAGATCAGTATTTGGACGAGCTTTTCTTGGTTGATAATCAAGCTTTGAATCATAGTTTATACAAGATGTGATCCACGAGACAGAATGGTCCCTTTTGCAAACTCGGTGTCTTGGATACAAGTACCGGTAACAAGATACTCTAAGCTATTGATATTTCAATACATTGAAAAAACAACAACACACCAAATAAACAAACAAAATCAATGTCCTTATACAAACATGCCGGTGGCAAAAATATCAACTGTAAACTACAATCAAAAGCAAAGAAAGGATAATATTAGGAAGAATATTTTCTAAGCCAGTTTGAGCAACAAAATTGATATGCATTACCCAAGCTTGGTTCCTTGGTTCCTCAATAACTATTATACTTATCTCTCGCATTCCCACAACCAGTTTGTTTAATTATGGAAACGGAAGTTTATAAAAACAACAACACACAAAAACCAAAGAAAATAAACAAAACAAGCAAGGCATGACGTAGTTGAGACGTAGGCCTACAGCTCTCCAAGCATAGAAGAGCTTGTTTCTTGCATTGTTCTACTTTGTCTTTTAGTCATCCCGGTGGAATATTTAATAGCCTTGAACGTTAGCTGGACTTTCTTTTTCTCTACGGAGAATTAAATTTGTAACAATGCTTGTCCTATTTTAGAGAGAGAGAGAGAGAGAGAGAGAGAGAGAGAGAGAGAGAGAGAGAGAGAGAGAGAGAGAGAGAGTGTGTGTGTGTGTGTGTGTGAGAGAGAGAGTGTGTGGAAGAGGGGGAAAATGTTCATTTTATTAGTTACCGGTCGCTCCAGTTGTCACTTGTCAGAGTCAAGGCAGGCAGTAACTACATAAACAATCTTTAATTCCAACTGCATGTTTCTATCGGTGTTCTTTAGTTTTGGTACAATGTCTACCACTAGTCTCTGTAGTCCTTTCTGATTTATTCAAGAAGTTGTCTCTGCAAGATATCATGAAATATAGTTCGAATTCATCTCCACGGAGGCGTGTTATAAATTAGTTTTAGTGATTTAACTGTAATGGTAAAATAATAATACTTCATGCCCTCAGTCTTTGTTATTAAACCGCCCTTGATTGAAGTGAGAAAAAACACTCACAAAAAAAAAAAAAAAAAAAAAAACTATGAAAAATGAATAACATTTAAGGTGTCGTGGCTTTCGCGACATAATTAAAAACAAAGAGATAGAGCCTAAACTGTGAATCTTGTAAATGGTAGTAAGATGCCATAAACCTAGACTTCCGACATAGGGTCACTTATTACTCTTGGTCCGGACCCTAAGTTTTTAGTCCGTTGTAATTACTACCATAATAACTGCAGTCTAAGGCGAACGGCTACAATACAAAGATTAATTATGTATTGTAAAGAAGAAAAAAAAAAGAGGCACGTGCGATTTCTGTTTCATTAAACCTTAAACGCATATCATGGCTGCTTGATTTACACCGCTTAGTTGCTGTCCGTTTTGCAAACATGCAGTTGATTTGGTTGAACACGATATCAGAAATCTGCCGCTGACAATACGTATACTATAAGTGAATATTATTTGATAATTTAAAAAATCATCCATTTAACTTTGATTGGCCATTAGTATTGGTTATTATCTAATCTAGCCAAAAATACATAGCTATTTATTGTACTTTCACATCTATAGAGCGCAAAACAGAAGGAAAAAAAAACACCCCACAAAACTGGTTCCGTGAGCTATTATCTAGGTTGTTCGTTCTAAGTCTGTTAGAAATAGAACTAACCAAGATTAAATATTTGAGTACTGGT